>JAZGTJ010020961.1:0-10126 GCA_036877575.1 Botia almorhae
CACACACACACTCACATACTCACATCCGCTCACATACTAAAATAAAATGGAAGTGAATGTTGTTGCCTAGATGCACATAGTGATTGTTAACAATCAAAATACAACTCATTTCAGTTTTGGTAATTTCATTATTTCCCATGTCATTTTCAAGAAAAATATTAATTTTATTAATTCAGTAAAGCATCACTTATTAAATGAGTGTAGCATCACTGAATTTCTTCCTCTCATAATGAATTATGGGTAATATCAGCCATAACATCAGTTCATGAATCTGCACTTCAAATTTTCACTGGAAATAGTAGACCATCTGGAGTCATGATTTTAATTTCAAATGCTATTTAGTGCGGCTAGTATGTGAACTGGGCACAAGTGTTAAGCAGGACAGAACTTTTTGTTCATTAGGAATGCAAATCACATTTCAAAAACTGACATTCAACTTCAAGCTACAACTTCAGTGGTTTCTCAGACACAAATTAAGCCTCAGCCTTGAAAGTGAAGCATTTTTCAGTCACCATTGATCACAGTAACTTAGTCTAGGACAAAACTTAATTTGTTTCAAGGAAACCAGCACTAACTTTTTTATAAGTAATGTAGAGAAAGTTCTGGACCAGAGAGGGAAGGTTAATTCCAAAACTGTTCACAGTCAAATATGCACTGAGGAGAATTTAATGAGGGTGCTGTGGGGAAAAAAGTCCAATTAAACTCTCACGGGTCCTTTAGGCAACTTTCTATACTTTAAATTTTATTTTTTGTTACAATCTTAAAAGCAGGAAATGTCTGTGTTCATGTTAAATTACTCAGACACTAATATTGTGTGATATATTGATGTGCTGTAAGCTTAAAAAGATCATATCATACAATTTTGTAGGAAATCCACTTATGTTAGTCAAGCTTTTTGTACCTACAACAGTAATAATGTAGTTTACATGCCCATTTTCCACATGCTTTGTGATGTATTGGACTAAATTCAATTTTAATAATCACCATTAGAAAAAAACAATAATATGGGTTTGGAATGACATGAGGGTGAGTAAAATGACAGAATTTGTATTTTTCTTTTAACCGTTTGTTTAATAATACTCCTGCTAAGCAGTATTATTAGCTTAATCCTACCCAGTCCATTAATACTATAATAATAGTTAGTTGTCAGGTAGCTGAAAAACTATTTATAGTTGTTAGAATGTCTAAAGGTTGACAAAAAGTGTAAACAGCTATTTTCTGTAAAAAAATTGTATAAATATTTATAAATAATTAAATTGTATAAAAATAATAACTGTATAAGCTCTGTGAGACTGGGTTTATTAAAAAAATGACACTATGCTACTACAGAGGTTTTCACAAGAAGCAAAGTTCAAAATAACTGCTACATTGTTGTTCTTTGGTTTAATTGCTTCTGTTTTTGTTATTCTGAAGCCGGATAAAAGCATCTGCTATATAAATAGAAATACTGAAAAAGGCCCATTTAATGCCCATTCAATGCTCAACACCTGTGCACTTAATTGCACAAAGATTAATGTTTATTAGACAATAGTCTCAGTTTCTGGACCTAACAGCAAGTCTTAGAAGGCATCATGAAGGCTGTTTGCTTTGTAAGAATTACTGGATGTAATTATCTTTATTGGACAGTGAGTTTTAAATCACTGTATATTTGTCACGCCTGTAAGCCCAGCTTTTCTATAAGATGAAGCCATGCTTGCATTGAGCGTGACTTTGCAATAAAGAGGCAATAATTGAAGTGATTTACACTTGCTCAACTTTAGGAACACAGCTGTTAATAAATCAAACACAATGTGCTTAAAGATAAAAACACTGCTGGGTGCATGGCAGCGGTTCAGGTGAAGCGGGTTTCGATTCCAGTCTTTTACTAATTAGGCACGTCAGCCTAATTAGTTGACCACTATCTTAGCAACTATTTTCAGCAACTGAAATTCTTATATGGTATGACATTTTAAAATGACAGTCTAGCACTTCCTTCGGTGTAAAACTTTTACAGTCATCCAAAGTATTCATGGGTATTAAATATATTGTAAATATTACATTTATTGCTATGCTTTGACTGCTTTTTAGTTTCATCCCAATTTTCCCCCCACTTTTTCTATTTAATCTAATCTTTTTTCCTCCATTTGTTTCTTATTCTATGTTTACTGTTTAAATCCAGTTTTATAATAAGAAAAGTTGTTTAATCGAACCCTAGGAAAAAATAGAAATTGATTAACAGAGCCCTGTGTTCCATCTTTTTAAAAGTGGGCTCCATCAAAAACATGATCATCAGTGAGAGCCAATCACTCCTCACACAGATCTGCTTCTGTGTGCTGTTCAAACATGACACAAATGATTTTGACCAAAGCAGCTTTGGTTCCCAGGTGACACACTTCCCTGATTGCTAAGCTAAACTAGAAGTGAGTGCATCTGATTTTTGCCTAGCAGGATATCAGAGAACAGACATTAGAGCGATTACAATATCACATTTTCACTGCATGATTACCATAGACAGAATTATTCATGATAAAGATGTATCTGTTGCAATTGTTAAAACTAACTAAACAAATAACGCTTTGTCAAAATCATTGTTCGTTTTGTTTACTTTGTGTTGTCTTTTTTTGTCGATGAATCGTAACTCGCAAGTTTGCAACCATTGTGGCTCTTGAGGCAAAATCTAATAATGATAATGTTTTAATATCACAGTTAATAGGCAATAGCAGTATATTCAACACTCCATAGTCAGGAAATCAAGAAGTTTATTATTGCCATTCAACCATATACAGCAGGTGCAGTACATAGTGGAATGAAACAATGTTCCCCCAGGACTGTGGTGCTACATAAGACAAACTACATAGACAACAAGGGACAACAAGGTACAATCACACAGTTCCATATACAAGCAAACATACAAGAAGTCAAACATGCAAGAAGTAACAAAGTGCAGACAGTAGAGACAAGTGCAAAAACAATCTGTACTAAACGTTTATGTACATAACCAACAACACTCACAAACTCATATCTTGCATCTGACAATGTGCTTCTACAAATATGACTTTGGACATTATTTTGCTCTTTAAAACTAATTTCAGAGATTGTAAAAGGTCCCTCTTGTCATAGGAAAAGGTCGTCAGTCTGTAATCGCTTAGTGTGAATGATCACCTGTCTGATTAACTGCCTTTGTGATTAATTTCAGCCTCTGATGAGGGTCTGCCAGTCAGAGTCGTGCAGTGTGATGGCTGCTATGATGACAGTCAACACTGCATCACTGATCAGTTGAGAACTGTGTATGACTGCAATGTGAACTGACATTAAAAACTGTAGATGTCGCACAGTGTATCTTTACAGATCCTCACTGGGATAATATACAGTGTGACAAGCTACAATTGTATAAGACCTGTAAAAATTATAGTGTGTGCAGCCGGCTCAAACCACGGCCTAGTTGCTCCTCTAATTAAGTTCTCAGACAGCCTCTCTGACTTGCTTGTTTCTCTTGTCTAAATCACAGTTTATTTTTGGGAACATGATTATGTAGTCCGGGACAATGTTTCTCTGCTTGTCATTTTATCTGACAATTAATTACACCACAACAGCAGAGAACTGGCATTTATAATTTATAATGGCTTTTGATTTATTTCATCCAAAATTTGTCAGTTTTGGGTTGTACAGTAAATTGTATTGTATGACTGATTCCATTCATGTTTACCCCAATGTTATATAACTCAACAGCTATATAAAAGGAAGTCTTAGGAATTTTTACAGTAAAAAAACATTTTTTGGTTTTGCTCAGATTTCATCATCTGAAATTGTAATCTGTGAGTGGATTTTTTAAAAATTTTTAAGAGTTGTTATTCAGTATTCAGAAAATTAAAGAAAATTAATTGATTAAAATGTTATTTTTAAATGGATTAAATGTTCTAAAGAAATAATTATTAGGCTGTCGGATAATTGTGGACAGTTGTTTTCATTTGTCAGAGCGTATGTTTCAGAATCTACAGTGGTGCGATTCTAACATGGCGTCTTTAGCAAGACAGTGATGGTGGTGGGTTATTATTAATTCTGTCAGGTTTTACAAACGACTGCTCTCCTTTGACCCACAACAGAGATTTTCAAGGTAATCTATATGACTGAAAGCCTGTATGTCTCAGACGTCATGGGGGAGCCTATTTCAGACCTGCTGTTACCTGCAGCTAGCTCATTAGCCATGCAACCTCTTTGCTAGCACACCACCTGGAGGATTACCCTCAGTGATGAATGTTGTTATTATCGTCAGTGATCAATGTTATTTCTTTCTGCTGGGGAACTCAAACTCTTTTGGTATGCTGTGTGGATGTAAGATCTGAACTGTAACAAGGCCATTTGAGGAGACCTATGACCACATATGCCCGGATATGGGATAGCTGTATCTTAAATACATAAGATAACTGTCTTGTTGTTTTTATTTAAAGTGACAGCTCAGCCAAAAATTATTTAATGATTTACTCACCCTTTTGTCATTGTGTCAAACTCGTATAATTTTGGAGAACAAAGAAGATGTTTAGCAGAAGGTCAACGCTCACCATTTCCATATATGCAAACAGGGAAGGACATAAAATTCCAAAATGTGAAAAATTATTATTAAATTTATATATATATATAAAATTTTTATATATAAAGCATTCTTTATGGCTACATTCCACAGCTACTAGATAGTCTTCTGAAGTTGTATCACAACTTTACATTTATTTTGTTATTCAAGGAAAACTTTGTAGCTTTCAAATCTTCTGTGTCCACTATATTCAAATATTGCGTATATAAATGTATTGTGCCTCCTTGATGTCAGTGAAATGGAACATCATTGGTTCTCATGCGTCACGTTTATAAAGTATATTTACGGTGAATATACAAAAGCTAGCATGACATCTGAGAGCTACGGCAGTGCATATTAGCAGTGAAACTCTGCTCCTCACACAAAGCTATCATGTGACTTCAGAAGACTGGAATTATAATGCCTGAAACTGTTAAGGTGCTTTTATGGTGCTTGCATGTCATTTTATGAAGCTCTAGTGTCCATTTTCATTCACTTTCATTGCATTCAAAAGAACGCCCAGTCTCTCTAACATGTTTGGTGTTCCAGTGATGATGAAAAGTTTTGGAATGACAGGAGAGTGAGTAAATGATGAGAGAACTGAAAAGAAATTCCATCATCCACTTTCTTCTTGCTCTGATGTTTGATCACTGCTAATGAATATCTCACATACATTAGAAAACTTCAACTGGCTTCACAAATCAACTACAGTTGCAACATGTTGTTGGCGTGTCTTCTTCCGAAACATTTTTTCAGACTAAAACTTTGTTATGTGGAACCATCCTCTATCTGCTTTCAATGCATCCTCCTGGAAGATCAAAGAGCGGTCCAACCCTGCTCGCCAACCCAACAGAATAAACAATCTCCGTCTCTCATCCTAGCCTTTGTTCTGTTTTGTATAGCAGCCTGTGAATCTTTGCGGGATGTATCTGCCACCTTCCAAATCCAGCAGAGTGAAAGAAAAGGTGGCTTGTGGAGTAGACCCTGAGAAGATTAGAAGCAGAGCGCAAACAGCTATTGCAGAGAAGATGGAGGAAAACAATGCTTGGCAATGACTGAAGAACAGCCAGTCAGTCTTGCACCAATAGCAGTGACGAGGCCAAATAAGTAAACTTTAAAGTTCTTCTTCAGAGAGCAGACATGGGCTGCAGAGGAAACAATCAACATTTTGATTTCCTACATATAAAGGAATGTGGAATTTCAAAGCAATTAAATTTTTCAGTAGATAAGCTTGCTTTTTACCCCCTGCCATTTTAGAACAAAGGTCAAAACAGCTGTAAGTGTACTGTATAATAATTAATAGTGGTTGCAAAGAAAACAAAGAGTTGGTCTAACAATATGCCATTAATGTGTATGTCAAACTTTTCCAGTTTTCTAATGCAGGCTATAGCGACCCTTGCAGCAACAGTGGGAATGAGACGATGGAACATGTACGTGCATTGCATTATAAATAGTGGTCTGACGCATTTTACAACAGTGACATGTAAAGTCACATAGCTTGCAGCGTACATGTTCACATGCTGCACAGAGCCTTAGCAGGCAGCTGCATGTAGGCAGCTTACTAGGGTTTGAAACACAGCCAATACTTCCATTTAGGAAACTCTGAGAGCACAGAAATGAGGGACGGATCATTAGTATAATGGAGAGGTGTAAAGCTGTCAGAAAGTCAAACCCGATACCAGTCAATTGTAAAACACTCTGTCTCACTAATTATTTGGCAGATATCAGAAATTAGCTCAAGACTGTTTAAATCCTCTCCCAGAAGTCATTGGTAAACATGATTTGTTTCACAAGCTGTTTTTTCTCACAACTGAGTAGTTGCACCACACTTTTAATCACACGGTTGGCATTGCAGAGCATTTATGCCATAATTGTATGTTTGTTTTGTCCAAATAGGTCTTTAAGAGAAAATCAGCAGAACAGGTCAAATGACACAGTGTCATCGCTTCTGAAGGGGGAGGATCAGCATAAACAACGGAAACGCATTTGATATACTGAAAAGTATTATATAGAGCAGCGCTGTGGGATGTCTTTCTAGGGATGTCTGGGCTTTGGGCCAGGCTAAAAACTGGCAAAATGTCATAGATGTCCATCGAGAAATATACATCTGCTCATTATTCTTCAATTGAGAGACAGATAAACTAATTCCCATAGGAATTCCATTACATTAATTGTTTTGTTTGGAACAACATTTGGCAAATGCAGTGCGTCTGCCACGATTGACTGATTTTTTTGCGGGGAGCAACTGCAATTCATTTCATTAGATGTTTTTCAAAGAAGGGAAATGCCATTAGATGAAATGGCACATGCACTATTACACTGCATATGCTGGTTGCCAGAAAGTTCAAACATTGCTTGCAACTTTATATAACATTGTTTATACAGTATAAAACAAAATTAAGAAAATTGGTATATATTTATTATTGGTATATATTACAGAAAATATAGCTAACAAAAAACATAGTGATAAAATGTTTTGCAAAAAATTTTATCAGGTAAAAAAAATTATTAGGTAAAAGATTTGTTTTTGCTATAAAAAGACTTTTGTTACTATGTAAGCTTTTTTTAACCGTTCATTAATATTAATTGCCTCAATGAATCAATTTGCAAATGAATCGACTTTATAACGCTAAATATTTGTTAAAAGTACAGCTTGGGAAATCATACGCCTTAATTCGTTCAACTGTAGAGCTGTGTGCACAATTAAAAATGTAATATAACACGCAGCCATGTACTATTTTGCCTCACTACACCACCATTTGTTGGAAAAAGCTGCTATAATTACTGAAAAGACAACATTATTATAAAAACATCTGAATTACTCTCATGTTACCCAAAATGTGGTTAACAGCTCGCTACATTAAGAGAGCAACACTGCTGGGGACCAGCATCCAAAACACAACACATCCTGGTCTTTCCTGCAGGGTAATGGTTACTGACTATTAATCTTTAAAAGCATAACACTGAACATGGTGAGCAGTCACGACGAAGGTCCACAGAAGATACAGTGGCTAAAACTAAAGGCAACAGACAGGGTTATTTTCCTGCATCAATGCTCGTGTGTGTGGATTCTCCACCCCTGCAGTCTGCCTCCACACTGTTGCCACACGACTCACACCTCGTCTTCCACCCCAGCATCCCTTGGGCTTTCTTTCTTTCAGCTACTTTAATTGAGTGGGTGATATGTGTGACCAGCAGCCAACTAGCTAAAAAATCTCCAATGAATTCTGGGAGGTGCCTTTCGGCCAGCATTAACTGCTCTATAGGTTTCACTTGGAACTTCACTTGGAAGAAAGAAAGAAAATTCCCACCATTTGTATTTGATGCATCTTTTTGCTAAATCTTTGCTTAATCAGCAAAGGAATGCTAGCCAAAACACTGCCATTTTGCTGCTAAATGAGGCATGGGAAATTTTCGCAGCCCTCCTGAGATTTTGAATGTTGAATAAACACTGTTTGAAGACTGAAGAGCAGGATGGAATTGGCTTTTCGTAAATACAAGAATTTGGAATGGGGCTGGACCATATTTGTGTTTGGCCCCAATATCATACAGTAACATTACAGAGTGCTTGTAATGCTGGGCTCTCGTGAGTGTGAGAGTTGGATCGCCTGTCTTTTTGACGTGATAGCCGCCAGACTTACAGATGGAGCTGCTGTTGTGAGATCATTCAGGCGCCAGTATTTCAAGTAAACAATGGTTGAGACCTCATATTTAATTTTGTAACAATGGTTTTTGCCATAGCTACTGATTTTAAAACTGATTTTCGTCTTGCCAGCGGTTACACTAGGCTTTGATCATATGAGAGTACTTTGGATTATGCAAGAAATACAGGCGACATGATGTCATGCTCTAGGGCTAAAAATAAATAATAAATAATGGGTACAAATTGATATTTCAAGCATTACAGACCTAATGTTCTAATATGTTCATTATGTTTGACCTAATTCATAGATTTAAAGAAACACATAGCCTAATAATCACTGGTTTTCTGTTGAAACCATACGATAAAAGACTATTAACAAAAGGATAGAAACAAAAAAACAAAACAAAAGAACTATAAATAAAAATAATAACTAAGATTTAATCTTTAAAGGTTGTTGGTTTTAAAGGTTGCTTTTAACGTAATCACAATGACATTGACTATCAGTTGAACTGATATTTAGAAAAAATAACTACAGTAAGCTTTAATTAATATAAATGTAGTATTTAAAGGTTGAGTGTGACCTCACTGTCGCTTTTTTCTGATCATTTTAGCTCCTCCACACCTTTGCTAATAATACACTGCTCAACTGAAACCAACACTATTGGAAACAACAGAATTGAACAGAATTTCTTGTCTGTGATGTCAAAATTTTGTTGCATCCAAAGCAATTTGGTTTGTGCAAGCTCACATTCCTTGGGTTGCCTTGCCAAAGCTTTTATCTCCAAATTGCCTTCGATTTCAGCGGCTTCTTGTAGCCATTAGTTTTATTTAGCCATCCCCTGAGTGCAGCAGCTTGATACAGCTGCGTTATAACACATTTCCACATTTAAATCAATGCCATATTTCTGAAACCAATTTTGCAATCGGTAAAATGAATCAAAACTTAGTCTGTAGTCTCTAACCAATACTGAGAAAGTACCCAAAGTTCAAAATTTTTGCCTTTTTTTAGTGGCTCTGCTACACAAAACACAACCTTTTTCTAACATAAGTTTATGGATTCCATTTGGTTAAATGGTTAATACAACTTTTCACAACCAAACCTTTCCAGTAGCCAAAAATTCTTAGCTGTCCCTAATTTTCATTATATTGAACAGCTAAAAAGAGATTGTATGAAATGAAATAGCCCTGAACATAGAAAACGTTTAAGCAGGAACGTTCCAAAATAACCTAAAGGCAACATTGTTACAGTCCAACAATGATTTATCATGCCAAAGGATGGTTATTTTTCTTTAATTAGATGTTAATGAAATTGTTTGAGGAAATGCACAAAACAACAATTAGCATTAATGAGATTCACCACATAGCTAGTCAAAGGTGCAAGACATGGCCATGCTCTTGTTTTGAGAATCACATTGCAGTCTATCAGTCAAACAGTGGTGGTCTTTATTTTCTGTTATCTTTATTTTCTATTACTGATCTTAGCTTCAGGCTTCTTTGTGTTAATATATTTATCAGTTAAAGTGAATTAAGATTGTATTTGTCATTAGCTCAAAAAAGCATACATTTAAAAGTTATAGTGACTGTACTTACGAGGCTTAATTTATTCTAAAAGTTGACATAACTTTAAGTGTTGCCTTAAAATGCTTAAATGGGGATATTATTCTACTTACTTCTTTACTCCACAGATTTTAATACATTCGGTAATGACGTGTTATGTAAAAGTGAGTAGAGCAGCACTTCGCGCAGCTTACTGTATATGTTAATGCTAACTGCATAGCAAGAATAAACTTGGTCCCAGACCACAACCTTGATGAACTCCACAGAGAACCATGAACATGACATATTGTTTCACTAAAACAATTCCGAAATAACTCTGGAGCATATGTTCATTACTCTTCTGTCTCTGAATATCTTTCTTTGGCATGATGAATTATTAA
>JAZGTJ010020962.1:0-10126 GCA_036877575.1 Botia almorhae
TAAATGACTTACAGAGCTCGTTTGGAGGTTTTGACGACTGCCTCTAGTCTATAAAGACAATCATCTGATTTCTTGAATTTATGAAGCTCAAACTCCTCCAGCTCTTCTTCTGATGTCATCAACACAAACGCCAAAGCGGACCACTGAGCAGGTGAGAGGTCAACAGATGAGAGACTTCCTTTGCTAAGGTGATCTTGAATCTCTTTAACCAAAGTTTGGTCATTCAGTTCATTCAAACAGTAGAACAGATTGATGGATCTCTCAGGAGATAAATCATTTTCTAATTTCTGTTTGATGTACTCAACAATTTCCTTGTTTCTCTGATCACTGCTGTCCTGCTGTGTTAACAGACCTCGTAGGAGTGGCCGATTGGACTTTAGTGACAGACCGAGAAGGAAACGAAGAAAAAGGTCTAGGTGTCCATTGTCACTGTCAAGTGCCTTGTCCACTGCAGTCTTGAGCAATCCACACATTGTTTCATTCATGTCTTCCTGTTCTTTGTGCTCTTGAGCAAATGCATTTTTCTTGTTGCTGTCTAGAAACAAATGTGCATAAAGAGCTGCAGTAAACTCTTGGATGCTCATGTGAACAAAGCAGTATGCAGTACCGAGAACAATCCCTGTTTCCTCTTTAAAAATCTGCGTACACATCCCTGAGTACATTGATGCCTTAGAGGGATCAATTCCACAGTCTTCCAGGTCTGAGTCATAGAAGATCAGGTTGTTTCTTTCAAGTTGCTGAAATGCTAGTTTCCCTAGTGATAGGATAGCCTCTTTCTTCCAGGAAATATCTGGTGCAAATTCTCCATCATACTTCCGACGGCTCTGCTGGATCTGATAGCGGAAAAAGTGTGTGTACATTTGGGTTAGAGTCTTGGGTACATCATCAGTATGTGCTTCCTGCAGTGTTTTGATGGTGTCATCAGACTGATCATTTTTCTTTTCCAAAATGTTTTCGAGCACAGTGGCTGAAATCCAGCAGAAGACTGGGATGTGACACATGATAAAAAGGCTCCTTGATTTTTTAACATGCTCAATGATTTTGTTGGCCAGATTTTCATCCGTGAATCGTTTTTTGAAGTACTCCTCCTTTTGTGCGTCATCAAACCCTCGCACTTCTGTCACACGGTCGATACATTCAGAAGGTATCTTATTGGCTGCTGCTGGTCTGGTGGTGATCCAGATAAGGGCAGAAGGAAACATATTTCCTTTGATAAGGTTTGTTACAAGAACATCCACAGGAGCTTTTGATGTGATGTCACCCCACATCTCATTATCCTCAAACTTCAGAGGTAGTCGACATTCATCCAGTCCATCAAGGATAAACAGGATTTTGAATTTATCATTTCTTGTAAGGTTCAGACCTTTTATTTCTGGAAAAAACTGACTTAAAATGTCCATCAAACTTCGTCTTTCTTTGTGCTGTAAGTTTATCTCTCGGAAAGGTAGTGGAAATATAAAGGTGATATCCTGATTTTCCTTTTCTTCAGCCCAGTCCAAAATAAACTTTTGTACAGAGACAGATTTTCCAATGCCAGCAACTCCTTTTGTTAATACAGTTTTGATACACTTGTCTTCTGCAGGTTGATCAAACAAATTTGTGTATCTGATCTGTACCTCTGGTGATTCAGCATGTCTAGGAGCTGACTGTATCTGTCTTACTTCATGTTCAGTATTGACTTTGTCACTACAACCCTGGGTGATATAAAGATCAGTGTAGATTTTATTTAGGGATGTGGATTCACCCTGCTTTGCAATTCCTTCAGATACACACTGATATTTCCTCTTCAGGTTTGATTTCATTTTTCGCTGATAAATGAAGACTAGCTCATCTAAACACAAAAAACATAGTGACTCAACATTTCACTCAAAAGTGTCAGAGGCCAAGCTCTGTTGTGAAGACAGCCACAGCTGAAGTGTTATTACTTATACAATATAAGTTATATTGTGTATTGTGTTTATTATTGGTGTATAATAACATCAAACCAAAATAAAAATATTAAGGACAGGATACCTGTCACTAGCCTCTTACCTTCTAGAGCACTAGCTAGTTCCTCCTGTTTCATATCTCTGAGGAAGTAGAGTGTGATATCAAGAGCTGCGTCTCTGATATTGCATTTATCTTTCTTAAAATCTTTCACAAAGTATTTTGTGTTTTCTTTTTTCAATATTTTCTTACATTTTTCCAGCTCATTTTTGATAAACGTTGTTATTTTTTTCTCTAGATCCTAAATGAAAGAATAAAAGGAGTAAAACCACACAAATTAAATCCTGCATTCATGTTTTAAAAACTAGTTACATTTGAACAATTTACATAAAGAAAAATTACACACAAGTGTTGATGCAAATAAACTGCAGGCAAGCAATTGCTACACATGCCATTATAAATCACTAAAGTAACAGGAGAACGGTTTCTGACAGGAAGGAGACAGTAACCCAAACATTGAATGTTGAACATTGAAGCAGATGGGCTACAACAGCAGAAGACCTACAAGCAGGAAAACTGCTCTGTGCTTGTACGTAACATTACAATATTAATAACAGAGCATTATTCCTATACACAAGTTATTAAATAATATTTAGGACATTAACACCAGAAATAAATATGTTTAATACGATGTTTAATCCTGTTTAACATTGTTAAAAACCTTTCCTCTTCTACTCTTCATCCTGTCTCTAGCATCAGAACTATTTCCACTTGTAAATGCAGCTTTGTACACTAGGCTTGTTGGTTCTTTGGGCAAAATGTTAAACTCTCTCTCTCTCTTTGAAAGTTGCTTTTAATAAAAGCTTCTGCTTGATGAATATTTGTAAATGTGCATATTAACCGAAGATGGTAATACAAATAGTGATAATTCAGTGGTTGACAACAGAGATGAACAATAGCTTGATAATTAAATGTGAATGATCAATAATTAAAATTAAGAAGTAAAGATAATGAATAAACATTATATTGATGATTTACATAATAAATTTATGTAATAGTTATTAGTTGGTGTTTTATGTAATAGTTAATAGTTATTAATAGTTAATGATGATTTACATAATAAATGTATGTACTAGTTACTAGTTATTAATTGATCATTTAATGATTTACTATACATACTCATGTCAACCACATTTGATACATTTCATTAGATTGTTTCAAATCATTAATTCTTTTCTAATTCATTTGTTTCCTTGTCTGTAAAATAGTGTTTATGTTCTGAATATATAGTTAACAATCCAAACACATTATTGGACTATTTTAATTTCTTCTTTTAACAACTTTGTTGTTTTTCCTTGAATCAAAAGTTTTTAATTATCATTGTAATTTTTTCTGTTTTGTCTTGTTGACTAAATCGACCAAATGTCTTATAATCAGAAATGACTGATAAAAACAACTTTCAGATCATCAACTAAAAATCAACTAAATTAAAATTTATTTTAAATATTACAAAAATTAGTCATAATGTCACTCAAAAGTAACATTAATCATGTAACATTCATTAAGTGTTAATCAAATTATTTTTCCTACCTGGAAGATCCAGAAAAGATGATCTCTGAAATTCTTGCGGTGTCTGTGAATGTGTAGGTCTGAGCCTGATGTCTCATTTTGAACCCTGTTAGGAAAATACATTTATTTACAAAGTAAATTAAAACATAAATATGAATAAAGAATAGTATAAAATTACAATATTTTACACCTGAAGTTTGTACCATGCAGTAGAGGGGGGTATTGCAGAAAGCATATATGATCAAGAGGAAGATGGATGGTCACAAGCTATGAAAAAAATCAAGCTGTTTGGATACCATCCCCTGTCCAATGTCATATCTACATCATCCCACCTGCCCACCACATAAGGAAACTTTCTCCTGAATTCTGATTTCTAACACTGATTTAAACCACATTTAAATCATTCTTACACTGATAAGATGAAATTTCTTAGGTGGTGCAAGCAGGTTAAAGAAAGAAGGGGTCATGTAAGGATGTGTAATCAAAACAAAATATAAAAAATATAAATTTTACAATAGCTAAAGGTTCTGTGCTTGTGTACCAACAGACAACCTGTTCCACCTGTTCAATAGAAAAGCTGCCAGGTCCACGTCACTCTTCATCGCCTTTTGTGATTTCAACTCTGTCCATCTTGTAATTTCTTCACCAATATAAACTGTGCTTTTCTGTTGCCGATTACTAAGACAAAAATAAATCACATGTAAAATTATTTTAGTTATATTTATTTATCTTATCCTTAAATTATTTTAACCATTTATTATAACAGTTTTTTGAAGCCAGTTTCTAGGCTCAAGTTTGTAATTAAACACCACAGCTGACTTAAATTCAAGCTATACAAAACAAGCTGTTTATTGCAATTTGAATTGAAATGACAGAAGGAAAAATTTACTGAACTGCCAATCATTTCAGCATCTCAACAATGTATTATATGTAAAAGATATATATATTGCAAAAATATATGCCTATATATGCACTTGTGTTAAAAAATACACTGTTGTCTGTTGGTTTGATCATAATAAAACAAATAAATAACATAAAATACCTTTTGAAAGGTTTGGTTTCCCCACTGAAGTTTGGTCCGTCACCTTTGGAGTGGTCACTCTTTACAGACACAGAGCTGGATACATGTGAGCCTGGTTTCTTACTAATAATGCACAAGCAGAGCAGATAAAAAACATTTTAATGGTAATTATACAGTGAGTGCTACAATGTTAAAGCTGATTTGATGTCTTTCAAGTTTAACCAAACCAGTTTAAACAGGATTACACTGGGAAATGATGAGAGCATGAGACTTCTTTGCCTGAATGTTTTGATTTGGTTCTAAGAAATGTAAGACCCTAACAACAGAAACTGGAGCCAAACTTCATCTGTATTTGTAAATAAAGAATTTATGTATTTTTTAAAATTCACAAACTAACACAAAATCTACTGACTAAGTTTGGTCTTTGTTCCAATATTTTTTCCCTCTTACTCACATCATCTGCGTTTCTTTTCTATTGCTTAAATCTACTGGCTTGATCAGGTTTTTATGATCTCAGTAGAAAAGTCAAATACCAAACAAACTAATAAACTGAATACTCTAATAAATGTTTAAGCCACTGTGATTCAGTGTTGTTTGTAAGTTGTAAGAATCACATACAGCAACTTATGTAAACTTTATTAATAAATATTATTTAGCATTATATTTTCTAACACTGTCTTTGCGTAACCAATAAAAAATATAAAGCACATGAAATACCTTTTGCTAGCTGATGGTGTTTCCTCACTGAAGTTTGGTCCGTCATCTTTGGAGTGGTCACTCTTCATAGACACAGAACTTGATACATGTGAGTCTGGTCTTTCACTAATAACACACAAGCAGAGCAGATGAAGATAACATTACACTACATTAAATACCTCAGTGGTAATTATTGAGTGCTGTATAGTTGATGATTTCTTATGATATATGGCTTTTAATACGATGATCTAACTACAGTATTACAGACTTTACAGTTTCTCTTTTCTCTGGTAAGCTGGAATTTAATATCTTGTCATATGATAACTGTCATCTGTACTCATCAGACTAACTGACTAAATGAATTTAAAATACACTTAATGATCAGAACTAAGGAGAACACAACACAAAAGCAACAGTATTTTGTATTGGTTATGGAAAAACTCATGTAATTTGTAAACGAAAGATCAAACGTTCAATTGTTTTCTTTCTACAACTAGTGTAGCTCTTTAATTTGCAATATTGCACATTCTGGCACAAAAGATTACTTTATTACTTTATTAGATTACTTTATTGTCATCATGGTTTTTATTGATTTCACATGATCATTTATTTTTTATCATTTTATTTTTCTTTAATACTTTATATAAGTGTATTTTTGTTGTTGTTGTAAATGTCCGAATTGAGATACCGTGCAGTTTTCAAAGAGTTTAATTAAAAGAGAGCTTATAAGCTCATTGTTATAATCACATAAGCAATAAGGGTTGTGTTGTCTCCTGGGTATTGGAGTTCTGTTGGTAGTTTGCCCCTGTATATGCTCTACAGAAACAGCTGAGTCATAGTGCTTCCCCTCGGCTAGTGATTCATTGGGCCACAAGCCCTGTTCACACCGCCAGCAACACCCACAAAGCGACTCATGATTCCATTCAATTTCAGATTCATCTGCTATAGTGGGTGTCCATGGAAAGATGGAGGAAAAGTTGATTAAGGAACAGTAGTTTTGAGCGGTTGTGCCCAGCTGTCAGCTAGCACCTCTTACATTTCTGGCCCTAGGGCAAGTGTGGAGTAGCACCCTAACTATAAAGGGTCCTCTGCTCCCTGTGGAGCTTGTTAGAGAGGATACTGCTTTTGATTGATGGCAACTAGTCCTTACTAGCTTCCAAAATGCTTGTCCTCTGGGATATTAATAGAGTAGCATTCTTACTACTGAGGGTCCTCCGTTGACCTTAAGACCCCCAGGAAGACAAACGAGGACATTAGTTCCAGGTGGCTAGGGCCAAACATTTTCTAACCCATTTTTGATCCTCTGGGATATGTGTGGAGTAGCACCCTTATTGCTATGGTAAGTTCTCTGCCCTTCCTAGAGCAGGAACCAGGTAAAATAGTACTATTCTCCCCCTAGAGCTCAGCCTAGCCTTTATTTGTCTTTATTTTTTTTGCCATGGGCACCTGTTTACATGTACTGCAGACAAAGTTCCCTACAGAGGGAGCTCACACATTCAGAATGTGCGCTGTGTCCGGTGTGTGACCTCCTCTTATGTTTACAGTTATAGCCAATAACACAACATTTAGATTGATTGTAGCGGAGACATTCTTATGTTATTACTAGTGAGCTGTAAAGAGATTTATAGACTTAAGTGATTAATAATGATTTAAGGCAATGAAACTGGATCTGAATGCAGGCAATGTGTATTTAATGAACCAAACCTAACACATGATCCATGACATGAATGTGAAACATCAAAAAGACAAAACATGAACAGCACAAAAATACAAACAGGGTGAGAAAAAAAATGAGAATTTTCATTTTGGTGTGAACTATTCCTTTAACTATTGTTACCTTATGGAACCTTATTTTAAAGACTTTTCCTCTCTGAAATATCAATACCAAAACTTAGGAACAATTAAAAACTAACGCAGCCTTACCTCTGTTCCTCTGAAAAACTCATTTCAGAGAAAATGAGTCTTTTTTCTTGCTTCTCTGCCATTGCTTAAAGCTCAGTGCTGCTGTCTGCTGGTGTCTGTTTAGACGGGTGAGGACATCATTGTATTAGTATACCTGTAAATATATCTAATGTTAAAACAATACTACAAAAAACAGTAATGTATTAAACTTCCATAGTCTGCAGGAACGCCCCAGTCTGACCCGCTGCTGCATATGTGTCATTTGTATGTGCATAAATATATATTTATATATATTTTCTAATGTCAATATAGGGAGTAGTTCCAATTTCTAATAGATTTTATATATGGACATCAGATATACATACATGTATTTGCGCATGGGCAGTGTAAGCCAGTCACACAGAGGTCAGTCAGCTCTCTAACACTTCTTAAAACTCATATTTTGCTTTCGTTTCTAGCTGCTTCCTATATCGTCATATCTTCTTTTCTCCTTCACACTCAAATCTGACTAACAGGCAGACAAGCGGCCTTCCTGACGACAAGAAGCTGGCTGTCAGGTGTTCCTGTAGCTCAGCTGGTAGCAGTGCAAAGGTTGTAGGTTCAATTCCCAGGGGAAACTGACAATGACACACATACTGACAAAATGTATAACTTGAATCTACTGTAAGTCGCTTTGGATAAGCAAACATGTCATTTGGAAATATTGCTGAGAACCTTTCGCAGGTGATGTCTGTACTATCTACATGGAAATATAAAATCCTATTTACTATCCTCTATTTAGACACTGTTTTTATCATGATACATCCAGTGATACTACAAGTTCTATAGCTAATTTTTTTTGCCTAGTTCATTTTTACCCACCCTGTACTTTCGCATTTGTCCACGTGTGTTGCCATGGTTTGCACTGTTGTCATGTGTGATACAGTTTACCATTTCTGTAAAATTGTGAATTTCTCTGAATTTACAAATACTTTTTCTGATAACATTTAAACATTTCTAAAAATGTACACAACTACAAACTAATACATAACACTGTGCAAGTGGACACGTTTTGGACACTTTATTACAAAATTCGTACGTATTGTGCCTTTAAATCATTACCATAACCGTTAAAACCAAAGCACGATTAAAAAAGCTATGGTCATTATGAAAAAGAACTTAATTCTTAATTTCTTAAAATTGGCTAATTGGCTGAACTAACTTATGCTTTGTTCTGGTTTCACCTCATTTAACTCTAAATTAAATGACTTGGGTACTAGGTAATTTACTCCACATTGTAAATAACCTGTCAATGCTGTGGATTATTAGGCTAAATCTTACTAGCCAATCTTATTAAATAGGCTAAGCACACCTACATTCTCATTTTCTAAAATGCACTGCGTGACTTTTGTACATCAGCCGAGTCTCTGATCAGCATGTTCCTGCCTGCATGTTGTTTGACCACTTCCTCCTCTTACATGCCACATACAGGTTTGAAGTGAACAGCAGCTCACAGTATACAGGTCTGCTAATCTTACTGTATGCTGTATGCTGAGGTGGAACAAAAACATAAACTGTTTAAAAGGTTTAATTTATTACCATTAATGCATTAGCGAACATGAACAGTGAACAATATATTTTACACTATTTATTAACCTTTGTTAATAAACCTTTTGTACAAATACAAATACAATTTATTCCCGTTACTTCTTTGTGTGATAACAAATGTTAACTAATATAACTTTGGATTATAAAATATATTAGTACATATAGATATTAACATTAACTAAAATGTATAAATGAAAAATCAGAATATCTGCCGGCGAGATGTTTTGCCAAGTTGGCCGTGTCGGCTCTCCTGATCTATGTTATTTTTTAACATCTTTTATAGATGGACTTTGTCCGTGTGCTCGCTCTAACAGTTGCCAATATAAGCAAATAGTGCTACTTCACATTTGTTACCACGCCGTAAACAGCTGCAATTACATTTGGCACCATGACTGGTTTTGTTGTTATGAAAGCACAGCGTGTATGAGAGGAAAGTTTATGACACAAAGTGTGACTGCAGAAAGTTCTTTGCACAAATACACACACAGCTCTGTTGTACACACCAACACATAACAGGAAATATGGCTCTTATTAAAACGGTCATTTTTAAAGTATTACTGAATGTGAAAATAGAAATAAGCTGTTTCAATGACTGTGACTGTTACAAATGACAAGACGGAGAGGAGCCAGTTGCAGCTGCATTGAAACTTCATTAGAGCACATTATCAGAAAATCTTCATTTTGAGTTTACATATCCTTTAAACACAATTTGCATTAATTTAGGTAAAAAATGTCTGAATGCATAGTTTCTTTTTCATACTTCAGCTGCCACAGCTAACCTTATTTATAATTTCTCATCTTTACCACAATTATGTCGTTTGAAAGTCTGCATTTATAATCTGCAGTCATTCGCTCACATCTGGAGCCAAGAAGAAAACGAAGGTAACAGTGATGTTAACACAGTGTGCAAAGTGCACAGAAACGTGCACACAAACACAAAGATTAAAATTAATTTTATACAGCATATCTCCTCAAAGTAATCAAAACATCACACAAATCTCTGGAGATTTTCTGAACATTGGCTAACACTCTCCAAAATTCCCTTATATTATCAAAAACTGGCTTGCAGTAACACTAGTAGAATGTTGTTTAATGTTACATATCATATATCCAAAACATTTTGTTTGTTATTTAATAGAAACATCAGGGAAACAATCGTACGACCTGCAACTGTTAAATGGGCATAAGCACCCGACCTCCACTTGACTGCTACATCAACAGTACATCTAATCATATTGTAAAGTGTGATACGCTCTAGGCACCAAAACTACAATACATCTATCAATATATAACATTTCTGTATATTTGATGGGCTGATCAATGTGCATTCCTCCTTCAATATACATGTGCCCTTGCGAAAAACAGAAATGGGTTTATTTATTATAAATAAAACCACTAAAACATGGTGACTAAAACAAATTAACC
>JAZGTJ010020963.1:0-10125 GCA_036877575.1 Botia almorhae
GCTCTCTTTAATATAATTAAAGTTGCCTGCCCATAAGTCTTTTTTAGGGTGGATATGGATGTTTACATTTTGTAGATAAAACATCTACATATGTTTTTTTATTTTAAAGTGTGGAATAAACACTATGTGGGCTTTTACTGGCAGGAAGAAACAATGTTTTCTTTCTTATTTCACCATGTCGCCTAAACAAGTAAAGGTGATTTGATTGGTCCACGTAAAGTGTGAGACTGTTGTGAGAGCTGTCAGTCTCTATGGGAATGTGCCTATGAATAGCTGCGAGATCAGTACAGCTAATCTGGTATTCAAAACCAGCAGAACAACATTTCTGTGTCTCTTATTACAGAAATGAATGTCCAACTTCTGTAAAAATAATTTCTGTATGTTTGTAAGAAATGAACCTCTCCACAATTCGTTCCAGTGTAAGGTTTCTGAGGCAGTCTGCGAGACCCCTCTCTCCCAGCTCCACGTCTCTCCTGCAGGTGGGACAGGGGAACAGCATGATCACAGGGGGAGTGTCTTTACGTCTGCGACCTGGATGTGTACCACACACTGCACAAAAAGAAAGAGTTAGAGATACAGAGAGAAAGAGCTGTTTCCAACATTAAAGCTTCTTTACGCCCTATAAATCTAAGCTAGGAAGAAGGAAAAGCTAATCAATGCAGAAAGACAGTGTGACAGTGTGTGCTGATACATTCAGAATCAACCTATCACACCGGCTGCTACATTTACACACACAAGCACCTGCAAAATGCTGCACAGATGCAAAATGTCTGCTGCAGCAATGATACACTAACAACCAATTACATCTGCCCAGAGCTGAAGCTGTGCTGTAATTAGAGTAGTGATGCTAACCTGTCACAGAATGGTCATCATATGATGTCACAGCATGATCTCAGTTTCTAATGAACGCACAAACCTGTTCTGATCACTCGGTCTAGGCGGTCTGTTTTGGGCGGAGGTCGGCGTGTCTGTCGAGGGGAGCGTGTGTTGGGGCTTGAGGTTGGAGTGTTGGGCTCTGGGGGAAGCTCAGGTGGGGGGTAGCCCCTCTGAACCAAAACTTCAGCAGCACACAGCAAGCATACACTGTGCATACATGGCAACACTATTGGCTGCTTCACCATCTCCTCACACACTGGACAATGTAGCTCTCTCTCTATGCTCTTCATATTAGACTGGAAAGACAGAGGGAGAGAGAAACTAAGCACTTTCCACTTACACATTATTATCGACTATGCAGATATTTATAGACGTCGCATATAATCACATTTCACGTTTTAGATGTTTCAGTGGTGAGGGCTGTAAGATATAAGATGGCTAAAATAGAAAGTAACATCCTACACATTTCATACTGACAGAAATCCTTTAAATAAAAGGAAATTTGTCTAACAGTCTTTCTGTTTAATACACTGGAGTTAGTGCAGTGAGCACATGTTCCCCTCATGCAGGCGTTTCCCACACTGGCTCTCCTGCCTCACTCTGGGCCTCAGCATGCTTACATCCCGTCTCTATGGTAACACACATCCCGTCAAGCCACAGCAGCTAATTAATAATGATCGCTTTTCCTTCCTTTAAATTTATTTTAAAGCCTCTTTCATCATTTATTTAATTACGTCTTTAGTGGTGTTTTAACCAAAGGCTATGTCGAATCAGCTGAGTAAATAGTTTGGGTCGTAAGGCATCAGTCAGTTCAAATACAAATGTTAAGTTAGGGTGAATGTACCCGTGTTTTTTAATAGTGTACCAATAAAATGCGCGTTTTATTTATTTATTACACATATATGAGCGGATAAACAGTTATGGCCTACATGAGCTCCGGAGGGGCTGGTCACGAGGTAGGACTGGGTTAAAAATAAGCATGAAATTCATGCTAGGTTTCTGCATACAGGTGTATTGGTAAATAGTTAAGCGTTATGCTATAAACCAACAATTTAGGTTGCACTACACATGTTTATTTTAATGTGTTACAATTTAGATACGAAAAGCGTTACGTTTTCAGATTTTTACATAGCCTACCAGAGACAAGGCGCACATTCTTGTGGGAAAAAACACCGCATGCAAATAACAAATAATGTGGGACAATGTGGTACTGAGGATACAAATATACTTACGCTTATACGCACGAGAGCGTCCATGATGGATGTAAACGTTTGCAACTCCGCGTCTGCCATTGCCGAAACTATATGTTCAATGTATGTTGAAAGAATCTGCGATTATTATTTTGTGCCCATGTCTTTAGGTGCGTAAAAACCAGTCGTATAGATCAGTACACAACGAAGCAAAATAAATTCCTGTACCTGTAACCGAAATACTGCTGCAGGACAAACCTTTAGGTTATAATGATACTGTGAGTGTTTAATATATCTAAGAGGTCCAATTTAACGCCATCCATGTTGATTCAGAGGTTCTTCGCGGGGCTCGCTGTGGTCTATTCTAACGGATGTATAACCGTCCACGTAGGTGATTGATGTTGTGAGATGGTCAGGAAGAGATCAGTAAAGAGCATGCGTGACTTATGGGATGCTGAGGAGAAAAGTGATCAAAGGGTCTAATAAAGGGTGAAAATAAATCTTTGTTTTGTTTCCCTGAATCAAAACAAATATTATGGCTAATATAACAACAACAATAATAATAATAATACAATATAATGTATATGTCGATGTATATGGTTTGCATACAGATAGATTAATTTAATGCTGATATTAGTTATAATTTCGTAATACATTACAATTTGTCAATTAATATGCTTTACGAGGTACTATGCGTGGCAGCAATGTGCTACACTTCCCACACGATGGCGCTCACGGATTTGTGCAGGGGAGCTGGCTCAGTTAATATACGTCAGGTGCGCGTCATCTCTGCTCTGCTGTCCCTGAGACTGAACACAGACGGCTGTACAGTCTTTTTCTGTTTATCTGACTGGCGTTAAATATGGGTAAGTGTTACTTTTGCGCTAGACAGCCAAGAGAAATCCGTTTCAGATGATACAATTCTATTGTTCTGCATGCATGATCATGAAAAACGAAAGTTAGTAACCCCTGGAGAGGGGTTACTTGAAGAGATTTTCATCCCTTATTTGCAGAATACATGAATACGAATACGTACAGAATACGTCAGTTGGTTATTTAAACCGCTGGGTGTACCCCATAAGGAATTTTAAATATTTTTATTTTTTCCCCTCTGTACTGTTGTAGAAATGTTTAAACGTACGTATTGGTGCCATTTAGCCCATTCAAATCTTTTAATTAAGCGTTAAATTCAGTTTTTGTCACAGTGGTCGCAGAAGAGCCAGGAGGCTGTTATAGCCAAATAACAAAACACATTATAATTTTATGTTTTTTTTACTGACAAGACTAAAGAAATTTGTAGTTGCTGTTGTTTCCAGACGGAACGTATTAAAGAACGTACACTGACGTGTCCTAGTTCTTTAGACTTTCCTTTTTTCGTATTGTTTAATAATTCATTTTTCATTTATGCTTATGAGTATTTTACCTTACTTTGACTTTTTCCTAGTGTTTAATAAGTTTTATAGTATTATAAATTATTGGTTGATTATGTTACTTGTTTACTTCGGTTCCCAACTAGAAGTTTTCCGTAGTGAACGCTAGTTCGTAGCGGAACCAATGTCAACAATTGTATAAGTCTGTCAATAAAGATTTTTTAAATAAAAAAAAGTTATTTTAAATAAACTTTCAACGTTAAAATATTTTTGGTATAATATTCAAAGACTAAATGAATCTTTAATTTTTAGATGGGTGCTTCAATATACTACCATGTGTTCTCCAATCTCTTTTTTCTCATAGCGGTGAACACAAGCACATCGTTGGTGTTGTCTAGTCTGCTGTCAGTCCTGGTCTTTGCAGGAATGCAGATGTTCAGTCGACAGCTGGGTTCATCAGAGTGGCTTACCATCCTAGGGGGTTTCCTGGGCTCTGTGCTGTTTGTCTGCTCTCTTACTGTATCCTTCTGCTGTGTCATGCATACAGTCCCAATAATCTTATTCCATGGTTGTCTAACCTTAATTATTTGTATTTGTACATCTGTGTTACTACTTAACTTGCAATTACAGGCTTTTAATAATCTGGAGAGTCTTGTCTTTGGCAAGGGCTTTCAAGCTAAAATCTTCCCAGAGAGTAAGTGTGACAGTTTATGTCTCTCTCTAATCCTCTCTCTAATCCTAAAAAAAATTATCATGCATTCAAGGTCCTGCATTTGATCAATAAATGCATGTGCTGAGAATTTAATCCATGATCAACTAACATTGCTAGTGCCATGCTCTACTAGCCATACGTATTGAATGATTATGTATATTACATACATTCAAAAATGAGTAATAAGGCATTACACCCAAAAGTTTCTAAGGTTTTAATGATGAAAAGATGTTATTAGATAAGTATAATACAGTTTGATAGACAATTGATATCAGATCTAATGTAATTTGTGTTTTATACTTGATGGAAAAGGTTTCTTTCTCTCTTAGTTCTCTTGTGCCTGTGCCTCTCTTTGTTTGCCTCGGGTTTGGTGCATCGTGTGTGTGTGACAACGTGGTGAGTTTGAAACAAAAACAGTTAAATTCATTACAAGGATCTCAGACCAAAATCCTCTTGCAATGGAAGTCTTTGGATATGCTGCCTGCTACATGGACTTCCATTGTAAGCATGCCATTGTGTTCTGTGTGTTCTGTTGTTTCTTTTCACAATAATATAAATTTCATGTTTCTCTGTCCTATCCCATATAGCCTGATCTTTTCACTCTTTGCACTCTACTACATCAACAAAGTATCAGCTGCCCTTTACCAGGCCGCACCTGCTCCAGTTCCGGCTAAAACCACCAGTAAGGGCAAGAGGAAGAGCTGAAGCACTTATGATATCATGTTACTCGCCCATTCAGCCACACAAACTGATGTGTGCTTAAGCTAAATCAGCAGTTATTTTTACTCCATTCCACACACATTGTAAAGATAACTGGTATCTTTTGTATTGTCAGTTCTAGCTGTGTAATATTTGTTCTGTTTATTTTTGTTTAAAGGTTTTTAGTAAAGTTTGATAAAAGAAATCAAGTCCTTTTGATTTCAAACAATGTTTTGAGTGCTTCTGCTCATTTCTTGTCATTGTGCATCTAATACACTGAATATGAAAATCATGATTTAAAAAAAAGGATTATTGCATTTAAGAGTGTTTTCAAATGGGTAAACATTAAGGTGTTTTAATGTTCCATTTTTTCTAGTGTAGTGTAACCTAGTCTGTCCTTAAAGTTTAAACAGCAGAAAATGATCTAATTAGCATGGAATTCTAAGTATGGGGATTCACCACGGTAGACCCACCCAAATATTTTTGCCCAAGTATTTCAGTTAAAAGCAGAGTTGTAAAACTGCTGCAGTTCTGGAAATAAAATCTGTGATTCAAACAATCCTAAATTAATTATGAATTGGTACTTAAGGCTATGGTGCACCAAACTACCGATTGGGCATTTTACAGAAATTTCATGCCCTAGCTTGCAAAGAATGTTGGGGAAAACCTCCAGACAGGTACACATTAGAACTTGCAAGACATTTAATATGACAACACAACAACACCCATCACACCATATATGATCCACTCATGACTCTCTCTCTTTTTCCTTTCCCTAGTGTTACACTGATAAAGATTCAGTTTTGTTTTAAGATAATTTCCACATACAACATCCACATTTTTGATCATCGGCCACTATTCATTTGTTAGTTCTATGGCATGAGGAAAATACTGCAGAAATACAGGCCAAACATTCTGGCACACTTTAGTGTGGGATGTCCATAGTAATTTTGTTATTTAGGAAAATTATAGCCAGAATGTTAACACAGTTCTTTTTTATCACAAACATTAAAGGGTTAACAGCCTGAACATACAGAGACAAGCCCTCAGTCATACCGGTCAGACAGGAACAGGCCTAAACTCAGCAAAAAACAGCAGCCCTTTCCTTTATAAATAATGATGTGTCCACCTCTGACATCTGAGAAGGAGAAAGATGTGGTGAGGTCTGATGTGAAACAGTTTGAAAGTAATGAGTCATTGCCAGGAAATGGTGGGAAAATGAGATGGACTTGTCTGCTCTCTAAACATACACGCAGTTCAATATACACAGGCCTACATGTAATAAAGGCCTACATGTAATACATGTCATTATGTGTTAAACTGTCAGTTTGTCTTAAATCGCACTGTGGAATAAACGATTTAGTACAGTAATAGCAATAGTTGGAAAATGGTGTATTGCATGCAAATGTTTGTCTTAATTTAACATGATTTATTTATGTTTTGTAATATATCTTACATTTATTCACGCTTTGACTGCGAATTCCTGTTACCGTTATCTTTAATGTAATCCCTAAACGGTTAACATTTGTCGTGGACTCACCCAAGCTCACGCTCGCTTCATTCGGGCGGAGCCCCACTATAAATTCCTGCTCTTGTCTAGTTCTTGCGCAGGACATTCTTTCGTTCTTTGTTTCAGGTGTCGCTCCCTTTATCACGGTAAGTGCTCCTTATTCCATTATCTCGTCTTTTTTAAGTATATAAACGTGTTAAAATGAAAGTAAATAAGTTTTACTTATAAAACATCTGCGATCAGTGTTTAAAAGTTTTGTACGTAAGGTATCTGGACTTGTTAAGTGATATGCGTACATTAAAATAGTTTTGAAAACAATTTATAAACGTTGCTTAGACGGGTCACTTGTGTGTTATGTGCTTGTGCGCGGATGCGCAGAACGTCAGCAACGGTTATGCAATTTAATCCTGTGCTAGTGATTTTGCAAAGTTCATCTAAAGGTAAAAATAAAAGTCCACAGTTATCGGCCTGCAACAAACCTATTACTGTACTGGTATTACAACCAATTGTAATTACATAAACCAATAATAAGTGCATTACTCACTCTTTGGCTAATTTCCAATTGGAAAAATCCACCGCTGTTTCCCAATCGCCTGGAGATAGGAAGAGAACAATGAACTATTGGCCAAATATGTAGTATTTTATTTACATTGTTTATTTGATATGCTCATGACAGTTAAGTCACCTACAAAATGTAACAAATATGTAACACCGTTGACAGTCACAATGCCGTCTGATCTGGAGAGAGCAATGGAGACATTAATCACAGTGTTTCACCGTTATGCGGACAAGGAGGGCAGCAGTTCAACACTGAGCCGCAGAGAGCTGAAAACACTGATGGAAACAGAGCTAGCTTCCTTTATGAAGGTACAACTACATTCCTCTTCACTGCCCCTTTATCACACGTGTACGTCATCTGTGTAGCCTTTCTTTAGGCTCTCATCAAAACCTGCTTCCACTTTTCCTGTTTGATGGAGAATCTCTATGTGTTGCTCCTCTCTTTCACTCTAGTCTCAGAAGGACCCTGCGGCAGTAGACAAGATTATGAAGGATCTGGATGCTAATGGTGATGGAGAGGTGAATTTTGAGGAGTTTGTGGCTCTTGTGGTCGGTCTGTCCATTGCATGTGAACAGATCTACTGCCTGCAACAAAAGCAGCGTGCCGGTGCTAAAAAACAATAAAAGATGAAACGAGAGGGGGGGGGGGAATCATCCATGCTTTTCTGTTGTCATGTTTTAGAGTACTTGTTATTAAACACTGTCAGGCACCTGCCTTTATAAGCTGTTACTGTTGTGTAAAGTGCATGTGTGGAAGTTTTCATGAGCACAATGTGGACCAACACAAAATATATAATCTTCACAAGTCCTGTCTTACCATAAAAATAAACTCTTGAAAACAGATTCCCATTGCTTCCTTTTTTGCCATGTTGTAGGATTCAAGCCAGTACAGTCTTGTGCATCTTCCACAATCCTTTGCGCAATTTTGAAGCTATCGTGTCACGCCTAAAAACTGACAGACTTCTGGAGACTTTAAGTGCCCTATATAATTCACTCAGGGGTGCAGGCACATGAAAAGTTAGGAACATCTCACACGTTTGAGCTGTAAATGGAATATAAGAAAGAGAATATTAGATGATACAGTCAAATATCAAATCATTATATGTAATATACATATTATTTACACATTTCAGAACTAAGCATGTATGTACATGCCTGAACTCACATTCATTTCAGTACCCATAGTTGCTAAATTTACCAGTTTAGTATTTCTAATCACTATACTGCTGAAACATGGAGTATCACTTAATAATAATGTGATTCTACTTGAGTGCATCTGTGCCAGTGTCAAATTTAGTACAGTAACCTCTAGTGTGCATAATCATTTAAACTTCATTATTTGTATTAGTAACACTCACTGCTCCAGGGTACTTATCTGATGGGTATTTAACAGAGAATGTTGAGTCATATAAAATATATATTAAACATCTTAAAAATGTATCCTCTTACCAAAACACTTCAGTTGATACTTGGCATCTCCAGCTTGCTGCAGTCTGATAGTACAGGTACTGATAGTGATCAGAGCAAACCTGAAATATGGGATATTTCACAATAATGGCTGCTTCATTCACTCAGGTTAGATAAAATGTCTCATTTAACATGAATGGTTACAGGACAGTCACAGGTCAGCCTTTGCTCAGAAAGAGTTAAAAGCCAGATAAATATTCAAATAGCCTGACAGTGCACCGCAAGTTTGAATTTCAACTGATCACTTTCAGAACAACAGACTTAAAGAAGTATCATGTATATAAATAGATCTTTCACGAAACAGAATCCATATTCCTGTATATTGACTTTACAGTGGTTTAATAAGCAGACAGCTTCCAGTGTCTTATGTATTTCCTCATACTGTCCTTAATATTTCTATTCACAAGTTCACACTAACATGCCGCAAATGATCACAAATGCATATTTGGCGTGCTATCCGGGGTGTAGGGCTCCGAGCTTGGACTGAATCCAGAGTAATCCCCTATCCTTGACTGAGATCGTTATCAGCCAAGAGTGAGGCAATGGGGTGGCACAGGGATGCTGCAAAACTGTCATGGGATAAAGGTGAGGAATGGCTATATATACGTGTCCCTGTGTGATGATTGGTTGGATTACATGATGTGCTCCTATCAAACTTTGTTAAATAAAGTTCATTAAAATAACAACTTAGCTGTGATTGACATTTTGGCTGTATAGCACGATATGAAATTTCAACACAGTTCAATGGGCAGAACAAAAAAGAACCAGTCCTCAATTATCTCTATAAATCCACTGTTTACACAACAGACATTCAGCTGAAGTATCTGTAGTAAACACAGATTTTAGGTTTAAGTCAAAAGACATCAATATTTTTAGTTGCAATCATATTCAATTTCTGCCCCAACCACTGACAATATGTGGGTGTTTGAAATCTGTGTACACATTTGAGTTGCCTAGCAGCCATGAATGACTTTTAGGTGTGTCAGCCTCATGAGGTCATGTGAGCAAGTACAAACAAGATTTTTTCTTTACCAGGACACGGTTTGTCTGACAATACTTTACTTTATTGTCCACATTAAAACTCTGACCACTCTGCAGTTTAGAAATAAATCACCATCCATCCATACATTCACTTGTCTAATCAAATACAAAGTAGTTGACACACAAGCAGCATGGAGGTCAGAGGAATTACATCATGGACTCACAAAGGTATACTTCTCATTTAAAGGTTAGTTAGTTGGAAAATGACAGTAAGTGTGCATTATCTGTCACATACAAAAGTAATCACTAGATGTCAGCAGTATTCCACACACAATATGCACATGAACTCTCCCTGGTTTCATCACTGATCTTTCACTGATTTCTCTCTCTTTCTCTCTCTCTCTCTCTCTCTCTCTCTCTCTCAAACACACAGACACACACACATTAGGTGTGTGTGTTTACATGTAGTTACATGTTTACTTATTTGTCTAAATGGGGACATTCTTGTAACGAAGACTGCAGATGGATCCTAAGGCTTCTGAGCAGTTTAATGGCATAATTAACAAACAGCAAAAATCACAATGGCAGGCAGCAGATAATCAGAAACGTTAAACAGGCACAAGGTCAGGGCAGGCAGAAAACAATTGATAAACAGGCAAACATTTCAAATCAGTACACAGAACAACAATCAGAAATAACGCTCAACCAGGGTTAACAAGACTTCGCAATGGGTCCAACTTAAATATGGTTAGGGTAATGGTT
>JAZGTJ010020964.1:0-10125 GCA_036877575.1 Botia almorhae
TTATTATTATTTTAGTGCTTCATTCACAAAGCTCATTGGTATTAGACTAGCATGTTGCACTGAGTTGTCACAAAAACAGACACATAGTTGTCCGACTGGCTAACAAACGCTAGCTTATGCTGAGCCTGTTGAGCCAGTTCCAAAACCCTCTTCCCCTCTGTTATTTTAAAGGGAAGGTCACAGAAGAGTAAAATTACATTACCATTCTGTAAAGCTGTCTGTTTGTCTGATCAGAGGTGACTGTAATCATTTAATGGCCTGTGATCATTTTGATGCAGATAGCAAAGTAGGGGAACTCTGTTTTGACTCCAGATTTTTTTTAAAGGTAGCCAAAAAATAAAGCGTTTTTATATCTTCCCACAGAGAATAAGCATTTGATCAAGCAAGAACAAGATCGCAGCTCTTATACACTAGTCTACAACACAAAAATAGCTAACACTGTTTTGGACACCAGATCGCCACAGTAATACATGGTGACCAATCCTTGGAATTCTTTATTTACTATCACTTCATACCTTCTTACAGCTTCAATTATATTGTCATGTCATGTGCACCACAGTGGTTGTCTTGATTACCAGAAACCATGAAAACACAGGAAATAGAAAATTCTTGTTTGTTTGCCAAATCCAGTCTTCTCGACTAATTGTTTGCTCAGTTTTGCAATTGCAATGTGTGAGTGATCAAATTAAATATGCAAATTAGTCATTTTCTGAATATCTACATTGGTTGCTATAGTAACAGCATTAGCATACAAAGGACCTTCCCACAAATTGGAATACAGAGAGAAATGTACACAAAACGCTGTCCATATCACAGTTTTCCAATTGTTTGATCAATACCTCTTTTCTGGTGAAAATGATACATCAGTACATATATTACTGGGCAAAAACCTGCACAGTTACTGTAAAAAACTATAAACACAACAATCCTGACATAGTATGGATCTCCAAAGGGTAATCAAAACGTATTAAAGACAGACTTACTGCAGGCAAAGAGATCACCTACTCATCTGGTCAGCAAGGCACAGTGTCTCATTGCCTGTTTTCAGGGAACTGGGGTTACAATCAAAAGATAGATGGTTAAGGGAACAAATACTCACTATGCCATGCTAAGGGGAATGACTTCCACATCAGAGATTTAATGACTCCATAGACTTAACTGCCAGAATCCAAACTACCCTATTCAGTTGCACCACACAACTGTTAGTGACAAAAAAATTCCCTAAAGCCACTACCTAAGCAAATAGCCTAATATGGGGACACCCATGGGGCCCATCCCTGGGGCAATGCTCAGGCATGGCTATGTCTACCTCCCTCAGCTATATACTAGCTTTAAGGGAACCAGCCCAGGACAGAACATTTATGTGAGCCTGTCATTAACTAAGCGCTATTCGGAGCAGAGAATCCCCTATAGTGAGAATGTTACTCTACACTCAACCCAGAAGACCTTAATCCAAAGAGAACTGGTGGAGAGCCGGCAATGACCATTTGAAATTACTGTCCCCCTAGTTAAAGGGGAGTGGAGGATCCTCTATTGTGAGGATGTTGCTCTATGCTCAACCTGGAGGGCCTGTTTTCCAAGGGGCACCAGCAGAGAACCAGCTGCAACTGCACTATAGTGAGGGTGCTGTGCTACACTCAACCCAGACGACCTGTCATCAAACCAGAGCTGGCAAAAGCTAGCAAATATTTGATAGACTGTCATTTCCAGCCACGTCTCAACCACTAGGTGGCACTGCTGTCCTCTATAGAGCTTTTGAGGGGGCCTGCCCAACCCTGTTGTCTCCAGACTCCAACACTCCCGAAAGTGCCATACAAAGAGGAAGGGTGTGAACATTGAAGCAAAGGCACATTCCATACTAGCTTCTGGATGTGGACATAAAATCCCTAATGGGGAATGGAGGAGTCTTTTTGGAAAGCCCTCACTGAGAGGATACCACTCAACCCAATGACCACGGTAACTAAGGGGATAGATCATAAATCGCTCCAACCACATTACTGCAACCATAGCTACAACCACTCAGCACTGCTGTCCTCTGAGGAGCTCATGGGAGGGCTGCCCATCGAAAGGAACAAAAAGATTGATTTCGCACGTATGCAAACAAATGGCTCCTGAAGACAAAAAATCTGATGACGTGCATGGCAGGTGCCTTCTAATACTTTCAGTCGCTCCTGATGCGCACAATACACTGTCGAGGGCCAATTCCATTGCTCTGATTAGACATACGTTAGACACCTGTCACGCTGAGGGCGTTTCCTGTACCATTTACCCAGATGCAGAGCATGATTCCTTTGAAAGAGAACTTATAACAATAACACTGGTCGCATTTTACCCCAAATTGAGGAGATGAAACTTTCACAATGCACAAAATCACTATGGTCTTACAAATGCTTCATTTCGTTAAATATTATCATATTTCTAAGTTAAAGAAATATGATCATTGAAATGTATACTTTTTCCTCTGTGATGCGAAGGACATGCTTTGCGCATTATATACATCAAAGTTGCTATTGCCAAAATGTAGTGTATAAATGATTTGTTTTCGTAAGCTAACAAATGCTAATACGCTTCGTTCAGCTCTTCCAAATTCCTCCCGGCTGGGTGCATAATATGCACTTGCCTTAATCAATAACTCTTTCAGTAATATAAGCCACTGATTAATCTCCACCTGTACATATAGCAGACAGCTTAGCTGATGCGAAATACAGTTAGCCGCTGCATTTGGATAAGGGCTACAATAGATCCTGTATCAACAGGCAGTGTATAAGCCACCTATTTAGCCATTTACGATATGAGCCATTTAATTCTGAAAGCCCTCTGAGATAATCAGTGACTGGGTTGTGTTTTATAGCCGGAACTTATCAAGGATCTCAGAAAATAAACATATAAGTATGTACTATAGATGGCTGTTTGTTATTCCAGGAAACACTTCCGGTTTACACACAGCTTAGAAAAGTGCATATATAGGTAACCAGTTACAGGACCAGTTAACATACAGATTCTCTCCATCCATACACAGTTTGTTTTAAAGTGTTGGTCTATGAACATTTATCATGATTAGGTTCTATTTTTCTTGTGTGTTTTTGTTTCTGTTGCACCCCCCCCTCCCCTTGTTAATTTAGTTATTATCTTAGTAATTAGTTCATCATTAGCTCCTCTTCCATTGCCCTAGTTACTGTCACCGGTTTCTAGTTTGTATGTATGTTTATACTTGCTGGTTTTGTTCTGTTCTTTGTCAGTCCTCATTTTGCTGTGGTGTTCTGTGTTCTCCTGAGTTGCTGAATTTTTGTTTTTGAAATTGCATTTTGAGATTTTCTCCCTGTTTCCTTGTATTTCTACGGACTGACCAACAACAGTTATATAAAGATAGTCCAGCTGTCCGCCTCCTCCTGAAGCAGGGTGAGCAATCCCTCAAGGACCACACTAAGGACTTTCTTGATCTGGCATGCTTAACTCACTAGCCGGACCAGTCCAAGGCATCTGATGACGGTCCTTGAGGACATTTGCGGACTTTGTGGAGTGGGTCCTCATGAGCTGTGGTTCCCTCCTCACTGTTTACGAGGTAGACAAGGACCACAGCATGACGCCTGAAAAATCCACATCTGAGCCGGTTAAGAAGAACTGTCCTTAACTTTGCTGTGGGGCCAGCTCCCACTACTACCGTCTCCCCTCCAGATTCTCTGTTCTTCTATCTTCACGTCTTGCCCAGCTCCTTGGCACGTCTTTCCCAGCTTCCTCTTCTCTGCTGGCTCCACCAGCTATCTGGTTTGGCCCTCTGATCAGGATTCACCACCTCTGCTGGTGCCTCGCAGCTCCTTGGCTCCGCCCTACTTGGTTGTGTCCTACAGCTCCTTTACCACCAGCTAGTCTCTGAAAGGTGGATCCTCTGGCTGCATCTCAGTCCTCCGAGGCCATGGCCCCACCTTTCCCCATCAGCCTTTTGGATCTTCCTTAACTCAGCACTCCCTCGGCTTCCCAGTGGTCCATCATCCCAGAGGCTTCACCAGGCTCCTCCATCCTTTTGGTTCCACCTTGGTCCCTACTCTCTCTGTTGTCACCCTGGTCTGCCAGTCCCCCACCTCCACCTTGTTCGGTCAAGCCTGCAGCACCCCCTTGGTCTACCGGGTCGTCAGTGTCACCCTGGTCCGTCAGCTCTTTAGCTTTAGCTGGGTCTCCACCTATCAGCTTCGCCCCCTGGCTCCACCTGGAAGTCCCACCAGACCTCTATGGCTCCTCTCTCCATCAGCTCTGCCCTGGTGCTCCTCTTGGCTGGCCTCCCCAGCTCTCTGCTATACGCCAGCTCCACATCCACCTCCTAGACCTCCTCCTTTCTCCCTCCTTTGGGCTATGTTTCTGTCTAGGTTTTGCTCTCCTGATCAAAGTCAGATGTCCTCTCTTTTAATAGAGGAACCACTTATGGTTCATCACTGTCCCTTTGTATTAGCACAGATGACCATAATTCTGAGCTTCTCTCTCTTTCTGTCTCTCTCTTATCTGGCTGAGAGAGAATTATGCTGTTATAATCCCTGATGTTCTCAATGCACTCACAACAGTCCATACACTGTCAGTGACCTTGAAACAGATCTAAGCCTTTGAGACTCCACCAAACCTAGAGCACTTTATTAGCATGGCCACACAGAGGTGGGGGGTGGGCGTGGTTTTAACATAATAAAGGGATCAACCTGATAATCAGCTTTTTAACAATTTAACATACTGAACTAGACATGCTTACCCCCTCACCCATTCACCTTTATTTGTCTTTGTAGGGACTTTCCAATGGTTTATATTATACTAACCCATATGCAAATGTAATATATGTACATATGTCTGATGTCCATATATGCCATATATAAAACCTATTAGAAATTGGAACAATTCCCTATATTGACATATAAATCTACCCTATATATTTAATAATTATTCATGTATGTCAAATGTCATATGTATAAAAGTATATATATAAGTATATATATTATATCAATCTTGATATAGGGACAAATATGTCATATATTGCATTGCATTCTGTATGGGAAGTTAACAATACTTTCTGTCTTTTACACCAAATGCTACAGAAAACAGTTTATATTGTTACATTACACCTAAACATTTTTAGGTCCCCACAATGTTGCTCAGGTTAAACTATCTAGGTGGGGATATGACATATATTTATTTACTGCTAATTATAATGACTTTGCGGTACTCTTATAAAAAAATGTGGTTTGCATTTATACATTTTTTAAAAAACATTTTCTTTATTTAACGTTTTAAGGGATATTTAGTAATAATTCATATTTAATATTGGGAACACACTTGTTAGCAAATGATTGTGAATAAGGCGCACACACATTTACTTGTCTATCTAAATTAATCTAAATTAATTTCTATCTAAATTAAATTAGATATAATAGATCTTTATTGTTTTTATACACAGCTAGTTATGAACAGTATAACCTAACCCACACTCTAACCCTAACAAATAACGTTTTGCATTTTTACAATTAAAAAAACATTATTTACTCATTTTTACAAATGAGGGTGTAGCCAAAGGGACGTTTTGCTCAGATTTTTCAGGTTTGACACACGCGTGTCACAACGTTACATTCTACACAATATATTTACTGCGGCTTTAAACCACTATACAAGGCTGACATCACAAGTTACATCATTTTCTCATGTCTTACAGCTGATGACTGACGTGTCACTTCTGACTGGCCTTTCATTCTTTACAATGAATCACTCTGTAGAATGAGCAATCCTCTTGCCTGCATAGGCTTAAATGCATATGCAGTCAGCTATCTGAAACAGGGATTCTACAAAGACCTTACGCAGCCGGTTTGTTTTGCGCTTAGCGGAGCAGAATTAATCGGAGACAAAGCCGAGCACTGTGAACTTTAATTGCGTTCCTATTAGCCAACATATTTTCAGAAACACATAACAAATGAGTCTGAATATTCGGAGCGTTCTTCTCTGTCTATCTCTGTCTTCGTTTTTTAACGTTCCTTTGAAACAAATTGCTGTCCTTTTGCTAGCTTTACTTTAACCATCACTGTTTATATTCCTTCAGAATGTAGTCTTAAACACAACAGCTACTTCTGCAACAACACTTGCTTTAGACAATTAAATGCGCTCATTCGCAGTACACTATACTGTTCTTAGTCTTTTGGACCCTGTTGTTTTTTCCTCTGTATATTAAAATGACTGGTTTAACATGACTTCAGCTTGTGCTATTTTACTTACAGCAGATCATACGTTTACGAAAACAAATATCGATTTTCTATGAAAAAACTGTGGTATGGGCACTAGTGATGGTCGTTTATCATTCACCTTTGTGTGTGTTAGTTGTTTGTGTGTGTTTGCAGGGGTGCTGTGATTAATAGCCAGTTTTGCATATAGATTGGATTTGGGCTGAACTCACACCCATGGCAACATTTTATGTCAAACACTCTGTTGCAATCCTTGCTCTCACAGACAGATATTACATAAGGCATTAAGTAATGCATTCTGGGCCGCGGATTTACAGAGCAAGATAAAGGTGGGGGCAGGAAAGCAGTTACTTAACACAGGTCTACAGGCTATGGCCTCCACCTGACCTGCCAACATCACAGATATAAAATAATAGATCGTTTGTAGAAATGGAGAGCACAATAAAAGAGGCATTTTATTACGGCATTTATGTAATTGCAAGTGTTTATATGACACTGGAAAAAAACATGATATAATTAAACGTTATTTTGTTTGTTTGTTTGTTTGTTTGTTTGAGAGATATGTACATTCGGCAGTGCCATATTCAAACATGTCCCCTCACATTTTGGAGTTAAGCGATTTTTTTTTTTATAAATGAATTACCATTAATAACCATAAATTTGGTAAATCTAATTAAGTTAAACCTTCTACAGATCAATTTAGATTTACTAAACAGAGAATTTCTGCTATTATCTAACCCACTCCAACCCAATCCAAAGCCATAGCAGATTTCCCCCACGCAACACTAGAGAGGCACATATCAAAAGCTGCTGTTTTCCATACAATGGAAGTACATGGTGATTTGCTTGGTTTATTGAACACAATTATTTAGGTGTAATGTTAGGATTCGAACCCTGAAGCGAATGCAACGGCACAGCACTAACGTGCCCTGCGCTTACGTACGGAACAAGTAAGTAGATGTTAAATGTGAACGTTAATTTATTATGTTAAATGTGAACGTTAATTTATTATGTTAAATGTGAATGTATCATTTATTTTGATACACTTTATTTTTTTGTTTATTATTGTTTATTTATTTTTTCACACGAACAGTATTGCCATGTAAAACGTCTCTTGGTTACGTATATAACTTTGGTTCCCTGAGAAGAGGAATAAGACACTGTGTCTGGTTTGACACTATGGGGAACACCTTTAGCGTGACCAGTGTCTAAATCTTATACCTAATCACACCAATCTAATTGGCCCACGGCAGTCACGCAGTCTCGTTACCAAGAGACGTAACCAAGGGATCCCTTGGATCCCTTTCAATGGAACTACTGCGTCTGGTTGATGCTTTGGAGGCCACGATGCGCTATACCGCAGGAAGTGGCTGCATGACCTGGTGTTGAAGCACAATCAGCATAGGCATATCGCAATACTACCTTACCTGGCACTGCTGATGACAAAACGTTATTCTCGGACCACTGCCCAAACGCAAGGCCCTGTTATAAAAGTTTAGACACACCGGAAGGTGTCCAGCATGGAACACCAACACTGGTCTCCTGGGTATCGGCACGCCAATGACACGCCACTGAGCCAGCTGTGTAAAGGCTTGGCAATAATGTCTTATAAATCAGATGCTGCCTTTAAGAGAGTCTGCTTAATGTAAGCAATGGCCTTGCCAGCCTGTCACCAAAGCAGCGAGGGCCCCTCTGTAGTGAGGATGCCGGACACACTCGATCTGACATTTGAGGGGAGCTAGTAGATAGACTGAGCTCTCAGGAGGGGAAAGGACCTTCTATAGCTACTCCGCACACAGCCCATCATTGCCTAAACACTGAGGCCCACCAAAATACTTTACAGTATATACAGTATATAAGAAGGTGTCGTACATAGGATTCGTACACAGGTCTCCCAGGCTACTGTCAACACACCATCCAAGTGTCTCGCTGCTACAAAAAGGCTGAGCATCCTGCTCCAGAGAGGGCAGAGGATTGACCATAGCAACAGTGGAAATAATGGTGAAATGAACTTCATAACTCTGTCAGAACAACTAGGTCACTAGCTGTTTTCAAGAAACAACTAAAAACTCAACTATTTTGTATTCACTTCTTTAACTAATCAGCTAACACACCGCCACTACTTCTAATTCTACTTCTTTCGAAAATAAATAAACAAATAAATATTTCAGTTATTTGTTACACTGTTGGAACACCTGAGACCTGTCTATAGCGCTTATTCATTGTTGCTCTTATAGTTATTGAAAATGCTTCCTTGTCCTCATTTGTAAGTCGCTTTGGATAAAAGTGTCAGCTAAATGACTCTAAATGTAAATGCAGTAAGGGTGCTACTCCGACAACATAAGGGTGCTAGGCCGCCATAGTCATTATTAGTGCAATAGATATGTTATTTTTATAAAGGCCTGAGGCTGTGCCCCTGCAGCTCTGAAATGCTCGACCACCACCTGTAAAGTCGAAGAGACATCTTTCCTCCTAATAATATCAGCTAGGCTCATCCACAGATGTCTTTCTGTGGCCACCAGAACTGCCAGAACATCTGATGACAACAGTCGTGCGTTTGGTGGCCCGGAGAGCTAAATCTGTAAAGCATTGCAGCTTAGCTACCACATTAAGGAAAAGCCCCTCCCCCTAATCCAAGCCTACACACACAGTTCACTCCTCCCCACACTAAGCACTAAGCAGGGGATATCTGTAAAAGTTTACTTCATGTCATGCATGGGTTGAAAGGGATTCATGCACGATAACAAAATTGTGTCAATAAATATAAATGACCATAGTTTCATACATCTAAATGTATATTACATGTTCTTTCCCAATGTATATATCACCTATATTTGAAGCAATAAGGTTTGAGAGCCATAAATATAGTCGGATATATTTAAAAGAGTGTTTTTCAAGTATAGCAAAAGAGTGTTTGTTTTGAAACCACTTCAGTCAAGGCTGTATTCACAATAAGCCATTTCTAAGACAAGTGTGCATATTTTTACTGTGTTGTGATAACATGATTATGATAATGGCGTCACATCTCATGCACTTTCCACTTGTCTTCCTATGGTAATAATATGGAGCATTGCGCTAGCAGTGCAAAAGGTTGTGGCCATGATTCCCAGGAAACCCGCACACCGATCAGATGTGTACCTTGAGTGCACTGCAGGTCACTTTGGATAAAAGCATCTGCCAAATGCATGACTGTAAATATCTTGCCACACTTCATGTAGTACTGAGATGGTGCGCAATGACTGATGGGTAAATTTTCCTTTCCGCTTCCTGTGAAGTGATACATCGATGTACACTTATTCTTGTTTCCACTTGCAGCGCTCTTCAGATTGAGCATATGTGCATCCTGACATTCGGAATCCTTCAGAAATCCTCAAAGATGGCTGAACATCTGCCAAGTGATTTTAACATACAGTGTCAGATTTTGTTTGCATGTTTACGTGAGTTGGAATTAGCCTGCGTTAGGCTCAAGTTATATATATATAAATTATAACAAGTAACTAAACTATTATAAAATAATGATGAAACTTAATATAATGATGGAAATGCAAAGAGTTCCTGAAGCCCAGTAAAAACAGAGAGTCAGTCTGATCTTTTCACTCCTCTGCAGTAAATTCTCCAGCACTTTAGATTACAGACTCTGTCTGCGCCCTCCTCCTGGAAAATTGTGATGAATTCTTCCCAATTCTACTTTCTGCTGTGTGGTTAGTGAGTCAATCAGGGCATTGTATTGCAGAAAATGAATACAAATTAGACATGAAATAAATCTAACCTGTGAAAAGTAGGTGCGCCGTACCAAGGCTGATATTTGAATATATCAGGAACAGATCTAGATACCATCAAATAGTTGCCATTGCTATACTTGCTGTTGGGTTTCAGGGGGAAAGCATCTCTCCAGAATTATTGTAAGGGTATAATTCCATTC
>JAZGTJ010020966.1:0-10124 GCA_036877575.1 Botia almorhae
GGTGTTGTTTAAACACTCAACAAAAATAAACAGTGTTTATTTAAACACTCAACATAACAGTCAACATAAATAAACGGTGTTGTTTAAACACTCAACATAAATAAACGGTGTTGTTCAAACACTCAACATAAATAAACGGTGTTGTTCAAACACTCAACATAAATAAACGGTGTTGTTTAAACACTCAACATAAATAAACGATGTTGTTTAAACACTCAACATAAATAAACAGTGTTTATTTAAACACTCAACATAACAGTCAACATAAGTAACTGGTGTTGTTTAAAAACTCAACATAAATAAACGTTGTATTTTAAACACTCAACATAAATAAACTGTGTTGTTTAAACACTGGTGGAAGCAAATGTACATTAGAGTACAACAAAACAAAGTATCCATTCGGTGAAACCATGAAACATCAAACACACTGAAACATGCATGAAACAATTTTCTGATCCACGCTTAAAACAAGTGTCACTAATCAAGATGTTTTTACACTAATAAAATTGATCACCAAACTCGCTCATCCATGTCTTTTTGGACCTAGCATTTGTGCACTACAAATGTTTGTAGAAACAGTCTGCATGCCTAGGTGCTTCATTTTATACACATGTGGCCATAGAAGTGATTGAAACACCTAAATTCAATTATTTGGATGTGTGAGCAAATACTTTTGGCAATACAGTGTGTATATAGTGGGGATGTCCACTATACACACACACACAGCCACGAGGAGGAAGTGACAGACAGTGGTGACGTGTTTAAGAGCAGGTGGGATGCAGTGGGAGACTGTAATCTAGAGCACAATCTGAGTGGAAGACTGAAGTGATGTTGATCGTAACATGAAGGTTTGTTTGCATGTATGTGGCTGAACTTTGAGAAGAATCTTATGGCTGTACCCTCATAATTCAGATCTCTGTGGAGTCACTGACATTTCGCTCTTTCACAAAACAGATACAGAGCCCTAGTTTTACATTTTGCTTTGCAAACAACAGTGCTGAAAAATAAGTTTTTTATTAAAATGTAAATGTTATTACATTTATTTATTTAATATTTTGTTAATACAGTAAACAGGCTCTAACAATTAAACTCAATTAGATGAACGATTCGTTTTTAAAAAACCTTCAACCAAGCAGTCACATTACAGCAACAAAAGTGTCACATTTATCTAATAACTGTAACAATTTACAAATTTGTACTTTTTAGTACAAATTTTAGTACAAAAACTCTTTTAGTTATATTTTAATACAATACTGTATTAAACTGTATTATACTGTGTTTAACCTTCTCTGCGGTCCTACACAAGCACACTACAAAACTACAACAAACCAACTGACAGTGAAAACCACTCAACACAGTCCCCCACACTGAACATGAGGTCAGAAACATCTCCCTCTGGTTCAAACAGCCTGAAGCCCTGACCACATGAATGAGGTTCCATCTGTTAAGATTAGTTAACTAGCATTAACAAATAGCAGTAACAACACTTACATTTACATTTACTGATACACTGAAGTTTATAAGATTGTATCTTGAACCTGCCAGAAATATGATAAAAGACAAGATTCCTGTAGCAACGCACATTTCCATTCCATAAGGTCAAACAACCGCCTATAACTACAGCGTCACAGCCATGCGTCCCAGAATCTACACCCCAAACCAAATGACCCTCCTAACTGTTACACTGTTAAAACCATTAATAGTTACAAATGGTTACAAACCGTTCAAGGTCTGAGCCTGTAGACATATAATGACAGAGAGCTTCTATTAAATTTGAGGCTGCTAGGGAACTTTCAACAGAACGATTCATTTCAGACAGAAGAGAAAAACAGAAGTTTCTGTTGTGCTATCAAAACTAGTTACAAGAATTGTGAAATATCTCTGGTTCTGGTGCTGACTACTGAGATTTTAGTATTGTTGTGACAATAAAAGATACAGCACTAAGTAAAAAAGTGTCTTTTTATAGAATGACAGTTACAAAACAAACCCACTCAAATATCTATTGTCTCACTGTTGTAAGATAATCTCTGCTTATTGACTCTTGATCAATAATCTAATAACGTTAAACATCATCTACTACAGACCTGGCCAGCATAATACAGCATTTTTATTCATTTTCATAGATCTGTGTAAATGGGAATCATTTTCACAACGTCGTCTGTATGTGAAACTTCTGAAACATGCAAAGGCCATTTTTAGGAAATCGTGGTTGTGTAAACGACCCCTTCGAGACATTGCATTTACACTTCACTGCATGTTTCCCCATATAAACTGATGCAAATCTGATCTACTCATTTCAACACCACAAGCATATATAACAGAACAACAGGATTCACACACCAAACTCTGTACAGAACAGAAGGGTTCGCGTTGGGTTAAGGTCAGGGGTGAGAGGTGGTTTTAAAAGGATGTCTATATAAACTCTAAAGCTAATCAGGTTTTTGTCATACCTCCACATACCTCCATTAATGGTGTTGCAGACGATGGCTGATCTCTTCTCCTGGCCGTGGTGAGGCAGAGCAGGGAAGATGCTGTGTTTGCCGGGGTGGATGGCGATCTTCAGGTATGGATCAGGGTTGAAGAACATGCCTTTCTTCAGCCCTGTGGCCTGGAAATCTAAACACACACACCAAAATCAGAATAGAAAATAATTGAATCAAAATAACAGGATATAAAAGACAACAGAACATAATTGAACAGAAGAAACATAACACCATAGTTACATAAACATAGCCACTGAGTTAAGACCGTGTCTTAAAAAATGAGACAAAATTAGTTGACTAACTTGGAAAACTAGTCTAAGCAGTTTATGCAACCGGCCACATAAAACAGAAGAAAAAGAACCAAACACAACCAGCCAGAATAGAATGTAACACAGAAGTGGTAGAACTGGTTACCCTGATTCATCAGCAGTGTTTCATACAGTAGTGTGGATGGATACACAGTCAACCAACCAATCACCAGCTCTGAACCGTTAAACCACAACACTACTGCTTTAACTACCCACATAAACAGAGAGCAGGCCGGAAAAAGCATGGTATCATCTTCTTCATGGATTTTCAAAGAGGATATATTGTGAGAATATGAAAATCATACAGCACCTTGATATGATTCCCCATCTAATAGCATCATCTTTATGTATAACTGCCACTGATCACACACAGCATGAAATTACAACCGGAGTTTATCCGAGACTTTAATCCTCATTAAAAGTCATTAAAAAACACGACACAGAGACGTCTGAGGTCAAAGGTCACAGTAAGAAACTGATGCTTCAGGTCAATGCTGTGTGTGAGTTTCTTAACATTTGTGTTTATTGAATGCTGAACATAAAAATGTTGAAATGTAATAAAAATACAACTTCAGATCTGCCACAAATAAAACAAATCAGGTCCTAAATTAAAATGATGCTAGAAAAAACAACATTATGCTGTGTATCTGATATTATATATCAGAATAATTGTTTAAAGTAGATCATCAAATGCAACATTATGTGACTTAAGAAACACCATCAGCATCCTCAAAAGAAAAACAGAAATCATTGAGAAAACATATATACTCAGCCAATGATGACTATCTCCGACCTACAGAAAACAGTGTTTATAAGACCAGTGGGTTTATGATGCGTGATGTTACACAGTCAGATGAAGCTGTAAACACAATCACCATTAGTTCAATATTACTGTAAGAACAAAATGTCTTCCTGTCAACTCTCCATTATCAGTGGCCAAAAAGAAACAGAAAATGAGCCATATGGACTCTCAGTGGACCAGTACATGAGATAGGAAAGAAAGCTGCATCAGAACTTCTGCAAACATCATTCAGTTATTGAAAGTCAATATTTAGCCCTAACTGTCACGCACAGCATTTCCTGTAACCCTGAAAAATCCTTCAGCTCTTCAGAAGAGCAGCAGCAGTCAATGATCAGAACTGTAATGACACAGAACGCTCTGAGTGTTATGAGTCTGTCACACCTGAGTGAATTTACCGGCACCATTTTCAATACAAAACATTATTTTTGAATTTGGACTGAAAGTGTTTTGTAACGGTGTGGCTGTTGCCATAGCAGCCATGCAAAGGAAGCTGATGTTAACCACCACGAACCCCCACATTTTCCTTAAGCAGCTCTAAAGACATCCTCTGTGTGGGATCTTCTGCAGGACATCAGCTCCTTCCATTACACTGTTCAGCCTCTCTCTCACGCTATTCATTTTGTACATTACAAATTACATGCTGTTCATGACTGCTGTGAGGGGGCAGTTGTGGTCTACTGGTTAGTGAGTTGGGCTTGTAATCAGAAGGTTGCTGGTTCGATTCCATCACTGGAGGGTAGCAACTGAAGTGCCCTTGAGCAAGGCACCTAACCCCCGATTGCTCCCCGGGCACAGTAACGTGCTGCCCACTGCTCCGGGTGTGTGTGTTTGTTCACTCCTCACCAGTGATGGGTTAAATGCAGAGGTCACATTTCAGGTATGGGTTACCATATCTGACAAATATGTCACTTTTTTTTACTTATCTACCTCATCTCTGCTTCTGCTTAAACAGTTTATAAACAACATTATCACGTCACAGTTTATCACGTCACAGTTTATCACGCTACAGTTTATCACGCTACAGTTTATAACGCTACAGTTGATCACGTCACAGTTGATCACGTCACAGTTGATCACGTCACAGTTGATCACGCTACAGTTCATCACGCTACAGTTTATAACGCTACAGTTTATCACGTCACAGTTTATCACGCTACAGTTCATCACGCTACAGTTTATAACGCTACAGTTTATCACGTCACAGTTTATCACGCTACAGTTGATCACGTCACAGTTGATCACGTCACAGTTGATCACGTCACAGTTGATCACGTCACAGTTTATCACGCCACAGTTTATCACGCTACAGTTCACAGAACAGACGCCTCGGTGGACGTTGTGGTAGTTTTCACACCCTGCAGTCATCACCAAACCCGTCAGGCTGATTACAGTAACCACAGCAGAATAACATCCCCTCACCTGAGCCGGTGATTCATCACCTTCATGTTCACACGACCCAGAACAGCCCGCGCGACACCTCACATCTGCCGGCGACACCGCGGGAGATGCTCCGTCGGTAACCAATGGAAACGCGCTGATTGAGCTCTGTCTCTTTCTAGTTACGACTTGTTTACGTCATGATTGGATAGTGACTGGACGACTGGACAGTGATTGGTTACTAACTGGATATCCCTATGGCGACCAAACGTAAATGGATGTTGATTGGACGTGCGTAAGGTTGGGATTAGATGTGATTGGCTGTGATTTGTTGTGAATGATACCCAGACGCTGGTGTCCGTTCACAAGACGTCTTCAGAGAACAGGGGCTTCTGGGAAAGCGAGTTTCCTTAATTAATTATGTTTAAGGAGACTGAGTTACAATATTAAACCAGTTTCCCTGAACCAGCGTCACCTCGTGTTGATGGATGTTGACTAGCAGAATCTCTCTAAACACTACACTGCCAAACTTAACACGCAGGTGTATGCAATAAAGATTACAGTCGAACAGGTGAAAAGAAAACAAACGCATCGGTAAAGCGTAAATAAACACGGAATGATGAGATTATAAAGTAGCTGTTTAATATTATGGGCTCTCTGAGAAACAGTTCTTACTGATTATCTGCGCGATCTGATGTTTTTTGCTCTGCAGAATTTTGCATGGGAAGATTTAATTTCTTTAACATTTTTAAGACCCATTCACTCCCTCGTGTATCAATGACAATGCCAATAATAATAATAATAGAAACTCTGCATCATACAATCTTTGAACATCTGTAGACAGTAAATCAAATGTAAATCTGTTAGTATAATCTAACAAATGATTTAGAATCATTTAATTATTATTAGAATCCTGTGTGTTTACATGGCAGGAAGTTTATTCACCTGAGGTCTTCGAAAAGAAAACGTGTTAGTTTCACTTCTCAAACAACAGGACACTAAAATTAACTTAAAAGATAATATCAGGTAGTTCCTGTTACAATGAATTTGCCCTACATATAAAACTCAAAAAACATTTTTTAAACAAGTTCATTTATTTAGCACAAAACATACACAAACAACTTCATATAAGAATTAAAATTATACAGTTATACAGTCCCTATGATATATAATTTCATTGTTTCCTTACCTCATTGTTTTGGATAAAAACATCTGCTAAATGCCTAAATGTAAATGTAATACAAAAGTAAGGAGACATCTAATAGCATATTGTACAGAAGCATGAGTTACACAATGCACAATATGGTGCAACAATAACCTAGCATCACAGAACTTTCAAAAGTATTTAGGCTTTGAAGGATTTTAATACACCCTACGCAATATTTGTGAAGTAATATTTACAATTTTAAATTCTCAGAATATGAATAATAACACATATACTGTACGTTTAAAGAGTAATGATTCATTCAATGAATTATATACAAACAACATTGCTTCTTAAATGGTTTTTTTTCATGACGCAAGCTGTTCCCTTCTGAATTCTCAGAACAATGTGGTACAATGTCATCCCTTTATAACTGAACCAGAAGCAGCCACACTTACTAAATAATCAGTAGTCAGTATTGGGGCTTCTCAATGATGTGGATCTACTGTTTTGGGTTGACAGTACGGGAATCTTTAGACAAGGAATACGCTTGGCCAGAAGCTTCAGAAAGTGACTTTGAAATTTCTTTCCCAAAAAGGTGTAGAAAACAGGGCTGATGCAGCAGTACAAGTAGGCAACATTTCTTGTTACGTACAGGGCATAATCAAGAGCACTGGAGCAGTGTGTTTCGATCGCCCGGCGCAGGATGACCACATTGTACGGTGTCCAGCAGATGAAGAAGGTGAAAACGATAACAAAGATGAGTTTGACCGCCCTACATTTCTCCGTCATGCGAGTGTGCATGATTCTGATAACTATGCGAATGTAGCAGAAAAGGACCATGACCAGAGGCACCATGAAGAAAAGTAAAAACTGCTGATAATAGCCAATCAGCTGCCACTTTTGAAGGATGTTCTGGGAGTAGCCGGTCACTTCACACAACTTCCCAATCGAACTGGGCTGCACATCATAAAGAACGATATCCTTTATACTAGCCAATATACTGAGCAGCCAGACCGCAGCAGACGAGACAAATGCATACACAGTCCGTCTGCGCTTGGTGGCCGTGATGGCATGGACCACTGCCAGGTAGCGGTCAAAGGTCATAAGTGTGAGGAAGAGGATGGAGCTGTTGAAGCCGATGGAATAAAAACTTCCCACCAGCTTGCAAAGGGTCAAGCCAAAGATCCATTCTGAGTGGTGGTACACAGCCCAGAAGGGCAGACTGGAGGCAAAGATGAGGTCTGAGATGACCAGATTGAGCAGGAGGATGTTGGTGACTGTGCTCAGCTTTTCATATTTGTAGATGATACACAACACCACTGCGTTCCCCACCAGGCTCAGCATGAAGTTAATGCAGTAGAAGGTTGGGAGAAATGCTGCGCCAAATTGATTCACTTGGTTTTTTTCACATAAAACAATTTCACCGAGTGCGATATGTGATGGATCCATTGTCTGATTGGAATCATTGAAAAATTCATCATTGTAATATTCATAGTAAGCCATTGTCGTCTCCATGGTTTCAGTGGTTTCAGGTTCTATGGTCTGTGGAAATAAGAAACAGAGGCTGTGCAGTTTATTAAGCAGGCATAAGGTCTGCTTTAACATCAAAATGTATTTTACTCACCAGCGTCTCTGATAATAGCGCTTCAAGCCCCGACTGAACGCACACTGAGCACATCCTGAATSAGGAACTGTGAACAGYACTYTTGTCAGCCTTCTGCAAAACCACACCGACACTCGATACGTCAATGTATAAAATGTCATCGAGGAAAATTACTTAAATGACTTAGATCTTAAACAACAGAGATCAGTCAGCAATAAAACATTTATTTTATATTTAATGTTAAATGAGAAGTTTACAATTCAAATAGCAGCTGAATGAATTAAAAGGAATAATATATTTATTTACAATTAATTCATTTAGCAAACGCTTTTATCCAAAGTGAGCTACAAAAACATAAGCATGACTGGTGCAACCATCCCCTGAAGACTTGGAATATAGCTACAGGTATATGGACCATTTTACTTGTATTTTATTTCTATGTACTGTTGTTTTTTTATTGTACAGCCAGGACATTCTGCTGACTCCTAAACATTAAATCATCTGCCAGAAAGACATATTTAAAGTCAGTGTTCTTTAAGAGTTAAGAGTGCTTGAGGTCACTGCCCTGATGCTGAAAGTCAAGATCCTCCTGAAGACCACAGGCCTGATAACAGGAAGGGGGGTCACAAACACCCAGGAATCCTGATACTTTTGTTTTTACCTGGGGGCCCAGGAAGTCCGGGATATCCCTCACCATCATCTCCATGTGGGCCCTGCAAACCCGTGGAAGAGAAGAAACTTTAGAAGGTACTTTCATGACAGTCTGATAAAGGCATCTTTGATGTTTTTTACCTGCTGGGCTGGGTGACCTGGAAACCCAACGTCGCCCTCTCATTTGACACCTTTCATACCCATTGGGCCAATATCAGCTGTAAGAACATCATCTGAGTGCCACTCATACAGTTCAGAGCTTCCATCATGAATTACACTACCATTCAAAGTCATTCAGCTGTAAAGCAAGTTACTCTGATGCAGGAGCATGAAAACAGAAATGTTCTCTGTGAATAATGTTCAATAATAAATCACCAGGAATATTTGTTAAGTAAATCGCGGCAATTTCAATCTCACGTTGATAAAATAAAACCACAGTAAACTAACTAAATAAAATTAAAATTCACAAAGAATTTGCACATTTATCTGTTGAAGAATGCTGGTCTACCATGAATGTCCTGGAATGAATGACCTTTTGCCCCTTCTGCTCCCCTCATGCCTGATGGACCTGTATGGGCCCTGTAGGCCAGGGGGGCCTTGTTTGGTTTCACAGTGTTGGCAACTTTGTTGGCCCATCACCTGCAGGAGCTGTGGCTGCAGGTCTGAAGATGGTTTATTTAGTGAGAAGATTAGATGTTATTCTAGTCCAAATACTGAGCAAACAGTGATTTCATATACTGGCTGAATCTGATTATGTATAATATGCAGAACTCTATGGAAGGTTTTGTAAATGTTTTCAACTCTTTGGCCACATTTGATAATCAGATAGTTGAACATACAGTAATTGCACATGATTATAAGTCCTTCATTTTTTGCTTATGTTCTGTTTTGGCCGTCTAACACATCTGACTGAACCGTCCTCCCCTCACAAACATCTGCCTCAGGTAAAAAAATCTGTTTATTTCTTAAACAATACAGACTAAAACACACCAGTTCCATTTTATTATAAATAAGAGTGTGGTTAAGATGGTGTAATTTCTATAATAGTATGAACAACATTAAAATAGCTTTGCTCTGCCTCAGTTTCCACATTTGAAAATGACGCTGGTTACAGATATTTAAGTTTTTCCTCTTTAACAGAGAACTGAAAGCTGCATTGCACTGCATTCATCATAGACATGCACCAAATCTCAGTTCTTTACCAGACAATATACACACTCCTCAAAAACAAGGTAGGCAGGTGGTTTATTCCAGAAACGTTTTGTTATGCTGGATAAAAGTCTCTTCATATCCTGATAGTAATCAATCACTAAGTGAAGTGGCCTAAATATTCATTAGGGGTGTAATGATCCACCAATGTCACGGTTCTGTTCAAATCACGGTTTTGTAAAACCTCAGTTTGGTTTCTGTTTGCTGTGGGTTCATGGCACCAGCAATGCTAAAGAACACTAGATTCTCTTTTAACTTCATAATGATAATAATAATAATACTTACAGTAGACAGTAACTTTAGTGTATGAGGGAATCCCCCCCATGGGGGGATTGATGATTTTTTTTGCAATACATATTATTTCAAAGCAGTCTAATAAAGAACAGTATCTTACAAACCCTAAAGTAAACCAGCCACAGGTTTACGTCATATTATACATTATTATATAGGCTACAAGGTGATGATCATGGAGTCTGATTTCAGTCTTTCTTATGAAAATGTATTATGAGTGAGTATTGTGAGTAATGTATTCTGTATTCTGAGT
>JAZGTJ010020967.1:0-10124 GCA_036877575.1 Botia almorhae
CAGTAGTGTAGGCCTACCATCCAACTTGTGTGTGTGTCAATCAGGCGTGACTAAAGTGGTAACTGTGGATATCCGCGGCAGCTGGCAGCGCTGGCTGAAGGTGCGAGACCTGACCAAGGGCGTGACCTACTGCTTTCGCGTACAGGCTAAGACTATCGCCTACGGGCCAGAGGCGGATGCCAACATCACAGCAGGCCCTGTCAAAGGTAAACTATACAGCCACAAACAAACCAACAATCATCAACCAAACTCTCCGGATCTCTGTTGCTAAGCACAGCCCACATTATACATTCATCACTGAGTGTCAGAAATCCAGGCTCTGAAATAAAGCCTGCACGGATCAATAGCTCACAATGGTGTACACATTCAGTTTTGCTTTTAACATCACACCAGTTGGATCACTCCCCTGTTCTACTGAACTGACTGCATGTTCTCCTCTCTGTGTAGGATCTCCTGCATCACCTGTAGAAATGTCAATCACAAAGACAGGCTCCATGCTCAACATTCAGTGGACACCCGGGGACACAGGAGCTGGTCATGTGACTGGCTATGTCATTGAAGCACGTCCCTCAGGTAGATACATCACAGCAAATATCTGCTTGGCATATATATTGTTATATATATTATACACATAGCACATATATTGTTAATTTACTTAACATTTACAAGTACTTGTTGTCGTTGTTGCGTAAATACCCTTTCCATGTCATCACAGTTATATTCCCATTGAACAACTAAGCATGTTGGCTAATGAAACAGCTGCTAGACTCTCTTGATGTCAGCATCTGCTAAACAAGTGTAATGGGACCCAATAATGAGCCCAGTGCTTTAAAGTGCACAGTGACATTTTCACAGAACGTGACCTTCCTCTGCACAGATGAGGGTTTGTGGGATACCTTTGTGCGTCACCTGCCTTCCACCAGCAGCTCTCACTCTGTGAGTCTGGACCGCCTCAGACAGGGAATCAGCTACCAGTTCAGAGTGCTGGCTGTCAATGAGTTTGGCTACGGTGAGCCTAGCGCGCCCTCTGCTGCTATGTCAGGTAATTGCACTTAAGGCTTTCTGTACTGTGATAAGTCATGGGAACTGATTTCAGTTTGTGTTGTTATTATTTAGGTGAACTAATGTGAACTTTTGCTCCATATGATAGTCATCTGAACTTTATGCTCACATCTTTCTAGAGAAGTTGCTCTTTCATGGCTGAAAAGACTTGATATAGTTTTCAGTTGTTTTAGTGAAGTAGTCAACTTTGTCTCAGATTAAATAAAAATTCACATATTGAGAGAATTGTTAACATACAGTGAGACTATAGAGCTATAAAATGAATATATAATAATTTGCCTTGTTAAACATTTGATGAGAAATGCTTTAGTTCATATTTATATTCCTAATTTTGATTGCTGATTTGAGCACAGTTTGAGACATTGTTGAGACCTCTTATGAAATTCTAGAGACACGTGAGATTTTTGCAGGAAGAAAGTTTATGAAGCAGGAAGGGTTTTTGATTTGTTCTTCATTAAATCTCATACAGAAACTATGAGAAGTCATTGAGTTATTAAAGAGATCTTTGTAATGTTTCCTCTTCCCTACAGGCTTGACTACTCTTTGGACTTTACCTTTAGAGATTGCTCTGTTTTCCTGTAATTTCCTGTGGTTAGGTAACCACATTCAGAATCTGAAGTGCATGGACTATGCACTATTGCAGTCAGCGTCCTTATCAGAGATAATGCGACCGGTGTCTGTCTTTAACTGTATAAGGAGAGCTAATCAACAAGGATGAGGTCATTTACAAAGCTAAAGCTATTAAAGGAACCTCAAGCACTGCAGATGTATGTTTTGAGGAAAATAAATTCAAGGCCTTATCTCTGAATGTAACACCTGATGTAATACTGTTGACTTGTCAGTCAGTTTTATGATGCATGCATCCAAAGCACATGACCTTCCATATCGCCCACATCAGTGCACACATCAGACACTACCACCTTATTAGGAATCCTTTTCCAAATCAGGACATGAATTGACAGACGTCCTGTGGTAATAATTGTAAAACAAGTATCACTTAGAAAGCTAATCAGTATCTGAATGGTGCTGAAGTAATTTTAATTTGTGATATTACAGGTTGAGACATGATTCATCATTGGTTGTTCAGTTCTGGTTTAAACCTTGAGGAAAGCACCAAGCAAAACATGAACGCGAGATTGCAGTATTACCATCTATAGTAACATGAATGAACTGTCAGATAAAAGATAAAGCTGTCAACAGCGTAAGACTTCTGCTTCTGTACTGTATCACTGTATTTTTCTCTGGCCATTGACAAGAGCTTTGTTGAATCAGCGAGTAATTAATGCAGTGTGGTGAAAGTCCTGGAGGTCTGTTTATAAATGAAAAGCAAAGCACGTTATCAATGTCTCGTGTCACAGAACAGAAATATTCACACCACAGGCGCCGCAATCTGTGTGTGACTTGATGTCACTGCGGCTCAATATTGCTGTAAGAGCAGTCTATCAGAACCACTGCAGTTTTCTGCCACATTTGAGCCCTGCTCTCCTTTGCTCCAGAGCACTAGAGATTAGAAAATAGGACACATGCACATAAACATGCATCACTGCTGTTCTGAATATCCCAGGCAGTCGTTGCTGCATCTTAAGGAATAGCATCTGTTCTGTGGTGGTGTTTGGTAGGGTCGTTTATCCAGCGGACATGAATGATGCTACACACAGAACACTTTAGTAACTACTTAGCAACACCTTGGCAACCAGCCACACCACCCTAACTTTATTTATATCACTTTGTTTCACTCTCTTAATTGTTTTTCCATTGTCTGTCACGCACAGCCCAAATGGACACACCGTTTTATGAGGAGTGGTGGTTTCTGATCGTGCTGGCGCTGTGTGGTCTGATTCTGATGTTGCTGGTGATTTTTGGCCTCGTCCTGCATGGCCAGAACAGAAAGTACAGGAGCTGTGGAACAGGTGTGTCCGAAACCAAACTTTTTCAACCTACTCATAATAACCCATCCTCCCTGGCAACATCATTACATGCTGAACCTCTACATACATACATTTTATTTTCATCCAGAAAAACATCCACCCACTCAGACGCCCACACATTTAATAACTGAGTTAAAACAGTAATTAATGCTTAAGCGCAGTAGTGTTTTTGCTGTGATAATGATATGCTAACTGCTGTAGGTAAAGCCGTGTCCACAGTGGAGGAGACAGTTACACTGGACAATGGAGGCTTCACAGCTCTGGAGCTCAACAGCAGATCTGGTCATGTCAAGGGGGTTTTCCTAAGGAAGAACGGAACCAGGTAAAAGAGCAACATTTATTTGTGTCATTGAAATGTCTTTATAAAATCTCTTAATGGCTAACAATGCATCTGAGTGCACTTTGACATTAGAAAGAGTTGTTTCAGGTGTCTGGAGTGTATAGTACAATATGCCAGATCACAGCTGCCTGCTGCATCCTCCACACTCACAATCCGTGTGCTGGATTTGTGGTGTGCAGATCGCATTCGGCACTAAATTTTTGGTTGCATTTGCTCCATTACCTGATTTGCATATGTCTTGTAGTGAATCATGCACTAAATTATCACAGACAGCTCATGCAAACAAACCACCATAGGCCGTAATTCATTCATAGTAAATTTCCACTGTGCTTTCAACATTTTTCATCACTGCTTTCATCAGCACACCTAACATCAGTCCTTTTTCTCACAGAATGCCTGGTTTTTAATATTTTGACTGGCAGATTATAAGTGCTTTTATACTGTAAATGCAAAAATATAACCATCACTTCCACCAAACTACTATAGTTGCTACAGTGTTTAAGGGCACTTAGAAGCAGGGTAGAGGAACAGAAGTACAAAAGGAAATGAGATTCAAGATTCCTGTATTATCTTATGTGTGGGAAACCAAGCAAGGACTTTGATTGGCTGACGGTACATGTTACCATTCCTCTCTTTCCTCAAGCAGGTCACCTCCTCGACCCAATCCAGCTGGACTGCGCTATTCTGATGAAGACATCTGTAGCAACTACAACGGTGTGGTTTCCACAGAGAGCACAGCGCTAACAGAGAGGCCTGCAGAAATATCAGAGTCTGAGGTGAGGCTCTCAGTCTGTACCACACACACACACGCTGTGTCATTCATGCTCTCTCTGTGTTGTCATCTTTTGTTGACACAGAGTGTAATGTTCTTATACTTTGTGACAATATGATGACAATAAGGAAACTATCTCAGACAGTAAACTTTTAAATGTACATATTGATACACTGAATGTGTTGCTGTGCAGCTGTTCGGTAATTTTATATTATAGCAATAACTGATATAACCAATATTCTAAATCTATACCATTTTATTTATACTATTATCTATAAAACTTTAAACAGTATTTAAGCTAAAGATCTATGGTATAGCTTTATATGCTTTGATTAAAATCAGGTGTTAAACACTATAATATACAGTAGAAGAATATATATTGTACAGTACTGCAGTATACAGTGTAAGATAACTATAATGTTCATTTGAAACCAGGCATATAAAAGCCTATCTGTAATAGCTGTGTTGGTTTCCTGTCTTTCAAATCGCTCTGCCCTCTCTCTCTCTCTCTCTCTCTCTCTCTTCTCACATAATAGAATCATTTAAACTCAGGTCAATATTTCATATCTGTACATTTACTTGGTAAGTAGCCACATCAGGGTTCTGATTACACTGTCAGGGTATATTTGGCAATAATGATCGTGTGACTGTACATTATATCCTACATATATCACAATACAAGTCTGCCAGATGTGTAATTTCCTCTCCCATGTTTCTTATTGCCAGGCCACAGACAGTGAATGTGAAGAGGAGCCAATTAAACACTCGTTTGTGAATCACTACATGAGTGACCCCTCATACTTCAACTCCTGGAAACGGCAGCAGAAGGGACTCAAGCAGACTCTGGCCTGCTCCTATGAGGACTGCGCGAGCGGCGACGCCGACTATTATCAGACAGTGGTCACGCAGCACAGCGTGGGCGGGGTCTACACCCCCACAGGCCAGCCCGCCCCTGGCTCACGGACTCCTGTCACGGGCTTCTCCTCCTTTGTGTGATGCACAGAAGACATAATCAGCCTAGGCCGAGGGTGACACGGTTACAGGAAGGAGATTCTCCAATACTATCACCACGAGCACCACAATAGACATCATAATGAACGCTAAATGTGGATTAGTGGACGTGACCATTAGTAAACAAATGGAGATAGAGAAAGAGACAGTTAAAAATAAATGATTTTTTATGCCAACACTGAAGACTTCACACAGAACCGGTGATAATCAGAATTACAGTTACTGTATGTGTCCCTCCTGTTTGCAGCCTTGGTTGTCAAAGACACATAAATGTTTGTACAGATGGTTTTATAAAAGCAGGATATACCAGGAAGTTGCTGTCTGCAGCCTATAAATGTGACAAGACTCCCACTCTGAAGAGTGGCACATACTGTATCCACTCTGAATTAACATTCCTGCCACTGTTCCCTTTATCACACGGAAAGAACTTATGGAAAACGCTAAATGAAAAACATGCTGTAATTACACTATGCTGTTGTCTGAATATGCTTCATTTCACTGTCAGTGTCACTATATATACACGTGTCGCATCTGAGATTGTAAAGGTCAGGAAGTGTAAATCTTCTCTAACAGATCTGATTTACAGATAATGAAGCACGTCACTATGTTTCAGTACATTCTGTATGGACTCACCAGCAAAGAACCTGTAGGGTCTGTTAGCAGCAGTCAGACTGCTTCAGTTCTCTGCCTCTGTATAATCAGATAGCGACCAGATGTGTGATGGCCACACATACTAACTTCAAGGTTATAATTTCTGTTTTACTTCTCTTGTTTTGTTTCCTGTCTGTTTGACCTGTGTTAGGAACTGCGAGAGCTGTGAGAAAATTATTTAATGAATGAATGTATGAATTGTATGTGAGGAGAACAGTATGATTGTTTGCCACATATGTACTGCACTCTTGAGCCAAAAGACTTGGGTTTCCTTCTTTTCCTTTTAGTATGATCCAATCTTGGCTTTTTTAAATAGGTTTGTAAAAAAAAGTGATTTTACAGTGTGATTTCTAAATTAATTTGCATTCATTTTTTAGTTTGTTGTAGTGTTATTAAAAGTGAGGTTCAGACGTTCTGTTGTACTTTCATAACAGAACTGCTGTTAGTTCATTCATAGGTCTGAATTTTTAGAGTTCTTGAAAATGCCAACACAACAAATACAGTCAATCAAACATGAGCGTGCTGTAATGCAAATGATTGCTTCAGTCCCGCCAGATGTTTCAGCACAAGTGTGTGTGTGTGTGTCATGGACGTTCATGAAGTAAAACAAGTTCATGTTTTTTTAAGATAAATTAAATGTTTGTTGTTGACTCAAATGTCTCTAAATAAAAAGATGTAGCTGTTTCTTTAATATGCATACAACACGTTATACAACAAGTTATGATAACTGTATCACAAATCAGTTTTATACAGTTTTTGAAAAGCATTTCATTAAATAATCACTTAACAGGATGGCATCACAGAATAGCGTAGCTGTATTCCTCAGTTTAAAGTTGAACTCAATGAACTTCAATGAACTCAATTCATCAGTAATGATTTATCAGTAATGACATTTCCTGTTATCACTGTTCTTTTATTTTGTTAAATGACCCAAAGACATTTCATTTTTCAACGATTTAAATTAAAGCGAGATGTGAAAACTAACGATGTGCATACAATTAGACGGTTTCCCTGTTCCATCTCGGTTTTTAGACATTTAAATAACACGGGTCAGACTGAATGCACTTTATTTCTTGTCCAATGGGTGGCGCACTATACACTGTTAATAAACAGGCAGTGAAAGTGTTGGACACAACAGAAGAGGAAGTGTTGTGCAAGAAGTCGCAGAAACCAAAGGCGGGTTAAACAGCCTTTTAAAGGTGAGATTTATCGTTGTGTTATTTGTTTGATTCTTTTAAACGAAACTGTTTTGGTTAGAAGCCATTTTCTTTGTCTCATGCGTCGTTTTTCTCTCTCTTGTGCTTAACATAACGGAAGGCATATGTCATTTCTACTGACCAGTGCTGTAAAAACTGATATCTCAAAACAAGTACTACGTGTAAATAATCTTTTGGTTTCTCCTTTTTTGGTCATTCTGCTCACCTGTAAACCACGCCCACTTACGCATGATGCCCGTTTCACCTGAATAAATATAAACCGACAGGAGTTACGTGCTTTAGGACTGGAGTTACACTACATTACAGTCATACAGGCTGCGGACAGAAGTGCCTATAAATCAAAGGATACAATGATTGATCTCTCATATTTATCAGTGACCTGGACCTTGGTGGTACTTGTCATTACGCTCCTGTTCATGTAAGTATTCTGCCAGCATTGACAACGAAAATGTGTTAATGCACCATTTGTTGGGTCTTATTCTGGAGTGTAGCTTCAAGAGCTGTTTTAATATCTCTAATGTATGTCATGTAAAGTTAGTGTTTGTAATCTAATATTTTTGCCATTAATTATACTGTATTAACATTTTCAGAGCCACATGTATCTGTATCTAATGGAAATCATTTTTAGTTTGTGGTTTGTAGTGTCATGTTTGTATTATATTTTACAGATTTGAAATCTGCATCTGATGGTTTTTGCTTTTTGTTTGTTAGTTGTTTGAGTCTATTGTGTCTTATTGATCACGCTGTAGGTATGGTGTTTGGCCACATGGATTTTTCAAAAAACTGGGAATTCCAGGACCAAGGCCTTGGCCTTTCTTTGGCACATTTCTCTCATACAGAAAAGTGGGTATTTTATTAAATAAATAGTAAAATAAAATAAAAGTAGTTACAGCGTTAAGGTTTTTTTCATCCCACATTGATTTCGATTGTATTTATGCAAATATATTTTAGGGCATGTGTAATTTTGATATGGAGTGTGCTAAAAAATATGGGACAATGTGGGGGTGAGTACCAGTCATACATATACTAACTGATTGATAGTTCCTGCATGTTTAATTTAGGTTTATATTCATTCCAGTTATATGCAAATGTTTCATTGTACACGCATATATTCACCTAAATTACAATATTTATATTCAGATATGCAATAAAAGGAGATACAACGTAGCATGACGTAGCATATCTATTCAAATCTATATTAAATAAAGATCTGAACAACTATATGTAAGGGATAATGACATATAACGTTACCTGGCTGGCAAAAGTATAATACCTTACTAGCCACAGAGTAATAAAGACAAGAAGATAATTTAAATAATTTAGCTGATAAAGCTGATGTATGTATTTCCAACAGGACATGTAACAGTGTACATCTATTCACTTTGCTTTATTAGTGGAAAAAAGCAGAATGCAGGTATTTACCCTAATCATTATGACTTTAATAAATCAACATTTCTTCTATTGTTTAGGATTTATGATGGAAGGCTGCCAATACTAATGATTACTGACCTGGAAATGATCAAAGCAGTTATGGTGAAAGAATGTTATTCAGCCTTTACTAACAGAAGGGTTAGTAAATCAACCCACAATCACCAAAACGCAATAACATTTTGTACAAGAAAAGTGACGTAGTAATTGAGAGAAAGCTTTAAGCGCCTTTAAGATCATTGCTTTAAAATTCCGCAGGAAACAAATGAAGCCCTGGCCGGCCCCTTTGCTGATGGAATATCTGTAGTTAAAGACGAGAGATGGAGGAGAATCCGCAATTCACTCTCCCCGTATTTCACAAGTGGTCGACTGAAGGAGGTAAATTCCTTAATAGGAGCATCTTGCTGTGTTTTTGTAGCTCTTATGACCTTTATGTAATTAACAGTCATTACTTAATATGTTTCAGATATTTCCTATAGCTGAGACACATGCAGATCGTTTCATAAAAAATATGCAAAAGAGAGACCAGAAGCAGCCAGTTAAAATAAAAGAGTAAGTTTGATGTATGTACTTAATATGAAGTTAAATAAACATGATATAAACATAAAAATTATTAATAGTAGTATTAATAAATAATATTTATAGTTATATTAATAAATAATAGTAATAGTAATATAAAAGGTGAAGTATGTGTCACTAGAATCAGTAATAATTGCTAAAAGTACTGCTTTTAGATAACCATTTTTACCACACTTGTCATTGGTCGGCCAAACAGATTGACGTGCCCCTAAATTCAAGCTATTGGCTATGCCAAAGTTGCTTTGTCAGGCCTGGTGGGATGCTCAGACATTACTTTGAATTGAACAACTACACGTACCAATGGTTTACATGTAGTTGTATTTGTCTGCATCAATTAATGCCACATTTATGACGTACATTTTTTAACAGCGCTGTAGCACCATACAGTTTGGATGTTGTCACCAGCTCTTCCTTTAGTGTTGACACTGACTCCATAAACAACCCAGACGACCCTTTTGTTACTAATATCAAGAAGTTTTTCCAGTTTAACCTCTTCAGTCCTGTCATTCTGATATTAAGTATGTTTACGTCTCTTTTTATATATATATTATATATATATTTGGTTTTTTTTTGCTAGTATTAACATTCATATAAATTCATATAAAATGATTGATTAAAATTATTTATTTGAAATTATTTGAAAAAAAGATTATATTTTACACTACTTAAAGATTTACTGTTGTTTTTTGAGAAAAAACATTTAAAATACAATGTAAATTACTTTTTAATTTCAGCTCTGTTCCCCTCCCTCGCAAATCTTTTGGCCAAAATGGGTATAACATTCTTCTCAAGGTCCTCTATAGATTTTTTCTACAACGTTCTGAGAAAGATAAAAGACCAGCACAACGAGGAATCCAATGTATGTTTATGATTTCATTCTTTAGCTATAGTTACAGATTGTAAAAAACACTTTTCTTTTATATGTTGTATAGATGTTGATGGTGCAGTAGACAATGGCTTATTCTTTCTTTAGGGGCGAGTAGACTTTCTAAAGCTCATGATCCAGAGCCAAATATCTGATGATCAAGCTAAGGACAACACAAGTGACCAACCAGTTAAAGGTTAGAAAGTGCAGAAATCTGCACATTTCTGATATGGATGGCCACAATCAAAGATTTGACCTGCTTTTAAAATAT
>JAZGTJ010020968.1:0-10124 GCA_036877575.1 Botia almorhae
AAACAAACACACACTCACACACACACACACACACACACACACACACACATAGACACTCACAGACACACACACACACACACACACACACATAGACACTCACTCACAGACACACACACACACACTCACAGACACACACACACACTCACACACACACACACACACACACTCACACACTCACACACACTTACAGACACACACTCACAGACACACACTCACTCACGCGCACATGTAAACAGTTTCATTCTCCATCATTCTCTTGCTCTTTATCTCACAGACTTACGTTGAATCTTGCGGAACACTCTGCCGCTCATGAACTTCAGGAATCTGTTTGCATAGAAACTCGGTCTGTGCACAGACACGGTGTCCTGGGAGAAAGAACACACAAACCAATCAAACAGGGAAGTGGCTTTAAACCTGCAGCCGTATGAAAGAGCAATTCATAAGCCAAGAGAGAGATCAGGTTTGAGTCATATAGACTTACACCATCATAGACAAGAGCCTTCCAGGAGTGCTCCAGCTTCTTCATGAACCTGTGTGAGAAACCAGAGCGTGAGATAAGAGCAGGAGTGTGTGTGAACGCTCTGTAATGAAGTAAAATAGTTTCGGCTTGCATGTTTTAATATTTGGGTAAATTGTAACACCAGATTTACCTGTAAGACTGCAAGATGTCGATTATGCCCAGAAAAATAAGCAGCTTCTCGTCTCTGTGTGTTCTCGCAGGAATTCCCCCCATTCTGGACCCAAAGACAGACAATATTACGTTCATCCATACTGTTGGATATGGAACATTTACATTTAGGCATTTAGCAGACGCTTTTATCCAAAGCGACTTACATTGCATTATATTATACATTGTTTCTGAGTATGTGCAATCCCTGGGATCGAACCCATGACCTTGGTGTTGTTAACGCCATGCTCTAACCACTGAGCTACAGGAAAGCTGTGTCGTGACTCGTGAAGAGTCTCACGATACATTTCACTTATGTGAAAGTCACAAGACAAGTTACTGAAATCTATGTCGCATCAAGTTAATTAAGTCTCAATTGTGATTTATATTACTGAAAACTGTGTGTAATCAGGGGTATAAGAAAATTATACCAGTGCAAGTATGAGTACTGTGCCAAATGATGTCAATGAAGTCAAATTAAAGTATGTATTGTTATTTTTTTACTTTATCTCTTCATTTACGCACACATCCCAAAACTAGCGATAATGTTTTACTGTTATACATGAGATTTCTTGTAGTATTTTCTAATAAATGTACTGTATTAGATCAAACTACAGCTGATTATTTTTTTATTGTTGCAAACATTTAAGAGTATTAAACAATATTTCATAAGGAACAACCTTTTTGCTATGTAGCTTTTTGCGTAACTAGCTAGCGTCTCAGTTTGTGTTTCAGTTATTGATAACTGGATTATTGATTATTGATAACTGGATTATTGATTATTGATAACTGGATTATTGATAACTGGATTATTGATTATTGATAACTGGATTATTGATACCTGGATTATTGATTATTGATAACTGGATTATTGATAACTGGATTATTGATTATTGATAGCTGGCTTCAGTTGTTGTGTTGAGCACTCACGTGTTGTCGGTGGTCAGGGCCTCGGCAGCTTTACCGTCTCCCTGTATGGACTCCATAGCAGTGGAGTAAAGAACCTTCTGTGTCAAAGTTCTCTTCCAGTCCGTCCCTCTGACGTCTCGCTCTCTGTTACTCTGGTCCAAAACATGCACGCCCAGCAACAGACTGTAGTCCATGATTTTAAAACTCTCCAGCACCTGAATAACATTCAAAACTTCCTTTCAGAACACGTTTAACACACTTTAAATCTCATGCAATACATGACAAAAACTTAGGGCTTGAGACAAACCGGGATGGGCCCCTGCTGCCTCTAGCCCACCCCCCCACATAACCGAACAAGGGCCCTGAAGATGACAAATGACAGTCATTGTTTTAAAACCACAAACCACCGTGATTGTTTGATTTCTGCAGTTGTGCACTAGTTGATTGTTTTTTGAAGTCATGCAGTGTCAGAGTACTCATTATGTTGTTTGAAACCCCACTGAAGAATAAACACAGACGGTGGAATAGCAGACGAAATGGTTTCTCAACCTTCAGACACAAAACAAACAGAAAACAGACGCAGTACAGCCAATTCAGTAATCAGTTTAATTTCGTACTTTGTTGATGCACCGATCACACGCCACACAATTCTGTGTGTAATTTAAAGGAATAAACTCTGTAAGCAAATAAATTCAAGGTTGATTTGGGTTTGTGTTCAGGTTTCGTGTAAAAGATAGATAGTAAAGCCAGTTGAAAACCAATCCTGTTTATACTGTAACGTGGCATTTCTAAATGGCGGTTCTTCATGTTGATTCTAAATGACATCTTATATATTTGCACAGATGCGTTGTGTATTTGTGAGATCAGCACTGTGAACCAATAGTGGGTTACCATGATTTCAGTTGTGCATTATCCCAGCTGACAATTTGAGGTTGTAAGAACGTTCCCTAAATGTTTCCTGTTCGGTTTTAAGAACACTATTCAAACATTGTTACTCAAACTTAAGGATTTTTGATATATATTATTATTATATATATATTATATTAACGTAAAAAACATTCTACTGCAAGAACGCTTTTTGTGAGAACTTGTAGAGAACGTCAGCCAACACTCTGTGAACGTTTCGCTGTAGAGTCAATATTCACATCATTTAAATAGAGACACACATAACTGTGTTGTTTTGCATTCCGTCAGGAATGTCTTAAAGTCTCTAAATGGAAGCCAAACCAGGTCACGTTAAAACCTCAGAAAGACTGCAGTGGAGAACACCAGTTTCACCAAAGGTCAGACAGAACGTTCTGAAGACGTCAGAACGTTCCAAAGTGACGGTATGTTCTCATAGTACATTAAGTTCTGTTCTCTATAAAGAAAACATTGGATGTGATCTTTAAATACACTTGTGAATGGGTGTGTTATGTGAACGCACTTCCTGTTTTGAAATATTTGATGTACAAAATGTTCCGTTTTCCACACAAAACATCCTGGGCACAGGAACAGCGGTCCATGGTGACGTTTGTTGTACCATCATTAAAACCAGGTTTTCTGCTCAATGTGCCAACATCAGTGGACGCAGCACAAATGAGAAAGACAGAAGATCTTCAGAATCTCGTATCATTATTAACATCAGACGTTACAGCAGGTGCAGTTTCATTAAGATGAAGATGTGTCTGCTGTAACTGCTCGAATCATGTAAGCAGCTCGTTTAATAAAACTCAACTGGCCTCGAACGTACTGTATAAAACCTCACTGCCTGCCTTGAACTGTGAACGATCTCAGAATGTTGGCTAACGTTCTCTCAGAGTTCTCTCAAAGTTTGCTGAACGTTATCAGAAATGTTCTTGCTGTAATATTAGTAGAACTTAACTTTTATATATCATATGTTTTAAAAACTTTACTCTTCAGTTGTTAGTGGAACGTTTACAAAAAAATTACATTACAGTAATAAAAATGTTTCAATACATTTCTTATAACCAAGCAATAATGTTAATACAACATCTAAAAACTGCATTTGTAGCGTTTCTGAAACGTAATCAGGGAAACATTCCTACAGCCACTTCTGCCGATGTAAACAAATCTTTCCATGACGAATGATGTGTTAACTAGTTGTTAACAATCACAAAACACAAATCAGACACGTAGCAATTTGTTAATGTCAGTAGTTGTTCAGTTGATTGGTTGGTTAACTGAATGAGTCATTTATACCAGATAAATAAAGTTGAAACGCAGCAGCAGGAAGGTTCCGTTAAAGACACAGTGCTGCAGTAGCCCATCATGAACCTCCAGCCCTCCATGAACACCAGCTGCATAAATTCTCACGTGTCAGATACAGTGTACTGGAAGCCATCTGTTCTGTCAGCCTCAGGTCATTAAAATGAATGCTGTTAGCTCACAGAAGACATTCAGACAGAGTGAATATAAATGGCTTAAACACGCTCTGCATACGGGCTGCTGTTGTGTCATGTGACCTGTGAAGGGTCTCACTGAATGATCCAATCAGAGGCTGTTCGTGATTGTTTTAGGTTGGGCTGTTTCTGAGCTGGTCCAGATCCAGGCTGCGCTGCTTACTCATGAGAACAAACTTTCTGCTTGGTGTTTATTTTAGTTTGTGGACAGGACGCAGGCGGGAGGAAAACCTGACAATAAAATCTCACAGTGGACACTTATAGTACTTGTGGGAATTTACTTGGACTGCAGTGTGTGTGTGTGTGTGTGTGTGTGTTTCACTGCATCAAACAAGTTTCTTACACAGCATGTAGTGTACAAAAGCAAGATAACATAGAAACAGTTTGAAAGAACTTACCAGCAACAATTTTCAGGATAATAAACAACACAAGCATTCTTAAAAGCTCCAATAGTTTGCAGACGGGTAATTATTGTGTAATTAAACTTAAACCAAACATAATTACTGATCTAAATTACATTTGTAAACTGAAATTAAACAATACATGAATTCTCCTTCCAAATTTCATGTTGTCATGGCAACCAGGGAGTGTTTTCTGTCAGCTGTGAAATCAACAAGCAGATGATACATTAAACTAATACACTATTTCCGCTATTATAATTAATTATAATTTATCCAAAGCTTCAGGTGTAAATCTAATCTTTGGCCAATTAAAACTGACTATATATATATATATATATATATATAGTAGTTCTGGACATAGTTCTGGACTGAAGTTCTCACGGGCTTCAGTGGAACTACTGTCCCCAAACATGGTCATTGTAGTGACACTTCAGTTCTGCTTCTCTATTGGCTCTCTTATGACTCGCATTACGTCTGAGCCTTTAAAAGTTTAGAGCGCATATGAGCCAGACAGACAGAACCTACTTCAGGGCCAAGAAAGACAAACTCTGGCCTTTTCAGAACACAGACTGTTATAAATGGAACGTCGGTCTGTAACCTTTTAATGAGTCATGTCTGGAACACCACAGAAATGTCAACATTACAAAGCGTGTTTGTTTGTAAACGAATGCAAAAGCAAGTGGTGGATTCAGTGGAACATCACGTCTGCTGATGAAGTAAAGAAGCACAAGGTGACCACAGACTGACGCTTGTCTAATGCAACATTAGAGTCATTTTCAGAGAACACACCATGCCACATTCATTTGGGTAATTCAGTTCCTTGGACTGTTTACATTTAGTTTGTTGTTAACAGCTTGTCCTTGGAAGACAGTTCAGTTCTAATCTAATGTCCCACAGGAGAGAAACATCACACATGAGATATCTTCAGCTGTTTCTCCAAGAAAGTTATAATACAGTATAAAGTCTCCTCATATCTTTCTCCTCAGATAACCATGTGTTAATGAGCTAATACCAAACCATACTGATCATAACTGCACCTCTAACTGACAGGAGAGGATCAGTAGCTCAAAAATCACACAAAAGATCAGTCAGGTTCTTTGAGGAACGAAACAGCCCTGGTTTTCTATGGCTGTTAAATACTGTCGCCATAACGTGTCACAACAGACCACGGAAGGCACTGTTTACAACAGAGACCTGTTTAACATGGAAAATATTGTGTGCTTGTTTTCAGGTCATCTCGTGGAAAAATCATGTGAATGGCAAAACATCCACCAGACCACGTCAACAGTGATATTCTGAAATAGAAAGGAATGCCAAACTGGACTGATGCAGTCTGATTCCAGCTGAACAGAGAGGTTTGAGTAATCTGTTAATAAGCTACTCTGAAGCTAAACTTGTGTTGTGTGAAACTGTAGTAACTGGTTATAGAGAAAAGTCTCTCTTCACTCACAAAATGCAACAATAAAAGATTCACAGATTTAGTTTTCCTATTAAAAACAAACTGTAAAACAAAACATGACAAACGCTGGGTTTGGTGCAGCACAGAGGAGCTAGTTTTTTTAATGTTTTTTTTGGGGTTAGGCCATGTGACACATCATTGTTTTAGTTGACTGCATGTTTTCAAGTGACATACGAGCTAAACGTTGTATGTCCCGATACCCTGTAATCAGACTAATCACCACGGCAACACTCAGGCTATCAGGTTTCACAAAACACAAATGTGCCAAATATATTCTTTGTCCATCTCTACCCTGAACACTGACCAGGAAACAACAGCATGTCTCCAGCATGAAAAACAGGAACTTCAGACCAACCGGGAACTTCAGACCAACCGGGAACTTCTGACCAACCGGAAACTTCAGACCAACCGGAAACTTCAGACCAACCGGGAACTTCAGACCAACCGGGAACTTCTGACCAACAGGAACTTCAGAGCAACCGGGAACTTCTGACCAACCGGAAACTTCAGACCAACAGGAACTTCACTACCAACCGAATCAAGTAAATATTCTAAATAAAAATGTGCATTAAAATGGCAAACGCTTAATTAAAACCTGCAAAAACATGCCTCACGTATAAGCTTCCTAGACCTGCATATACAATACACTCACCTGCAGCAATAAAGCATTCAGAGCAGACTGGAAACTGCATAGCAACACCCCGGTAACCACCCACATCCTAGCAATACAGCGGTGACGTTTGCATAGTCAAGCATCAGTCACTTTTTCTTCAGAAATGCCTCAAAAAAAGTTGATACTTCAAACATAACTGAAAATTTCACTACAGCAACAACGATGCAGTTCTAGCTCTATACTGTTGCTATTTTTAACATACTGTGATTGGATGCTTACTGTGACCTTGGATACACTGTAGTATGCAAATGGGGATGCAGTCTATTTAACATGCGAAAATCCGGCCAACAGCAAGCAAAATATCGCTCACCCGACAGTCTCGCTGCAGCGTCTTCATCAGAGCGTTGTACGTCTCTGTGTCGAAGTACAAGCCGTCATGCATGTCCACAAAGTCCAGGTCTTTATATGTGGGACAGGCCTTTTCCCGCTCTTTACGAGACGCCCGTCTCTTGTATGTGGAACCTTTCAGGTCGTACTTGTAGTGCATCTTTAAAGATCGCGGCAGAACGTTGTTCATGACCACGAGACGAATGTTGATCCCTCCTGACTGAACGCAGTACAGCCCGTAGAACTTGGGCAGCAGAGTTCTCGGGTTCTGATTGAGGTTCTGTGCAAATCGATAGAAAGAAAAGGTTTCTAATCGAAACGAAACTTAGTTTAGATTCATAACAGCAAACGGAATCAACACCACTGAGATTTTTAAGGAGTCAACACCATTTTTTATTTTGACTAGTCAAAAGGTTCCAGCACAGAAGTCACCAACAGAAAAAGAGATACTGTATGTGTGACCTGATCAGTTACGTCATGTTCTCATGATCTTAAACTTTTACTAAAGAGTCAAACACTTAAACGACTGAAATTAGTTCTGTAGGCAATTATAAGGAGAAAAGATAATCTGATTACTGCACTCAGATCAAAAACATTTAAGGACAAAAGCAGCCCTACTCTAAAAACAGACAGTTCAGTGAGAACAGAGCGATCTGTACTGTACAGACAGCTACTGAATCATAGTTTCATCTCCACTGAGAGGAACAAATCATTTTCTGCTCTACAGAGACCTACCATGTAATATCCAGGAAGCAGTTTTTGGAGAAACTCTGCTTCTTTGTGCTGCACAGTTTTGATGATGAATTCATCGTCGCTGGTCAGGTAGAAGAGCGAGCCACTGGCACCCGGATTGGACAGCTCGATCAGGGGCTCTTTACAAATGGAGTACTGCAAGAAAACATATCAACAACCATCAGAGCTCAACAGCTCTGAAAGTCCCATTTGCCTAAATATATTGTTTTAAAATTGTTATTAATAAATGACTTCAAGCCACGTTTTTGACTTGATTCTGTCACCTGAGCGATCTGTTTTTCTGATATGTTTCTGCTAGTCGCTTGCATGTGGTTCATCTGAGAGCCGGTTGGTTAAGCACACAGCTCAGATGTTTACAAACAAAAATCACAACCAACGGCGCTGTAAAGGTGGGACTCATCGATCATTAAAAATATAAGACATATAAAAAGCAGGATAATGTGCAGTTTATATTTAGATACAACAAAGACCATCGAGAACAACATTACATTATTAGTCGCGAAATAAACAAAAATACCAATTCATATTTCTGCTGAACACGGCAACAACTCACAGGAAATGACTCTGTAATAAAACACATTTTATAAAACATCAGCTGATTGGTGGGGTGTGTTTGCAGTGTACTGTGGAACTATAAAGCAGTTTCCTGTACGTACTGAAGGACCAGTTCAGAACTGCCTGGAAGTCCTGCGGCATAACTGGGCTTTGGGCAGAAACCTAAACATTATGAGACGTTAAACAAACATTTGTGTGCTGGTGGATTTCCCTCAGGAGAAGACTGGGACAGACGCTCACATGCAGAAGTTAATGAAAGTCAAAAGTCACGTTGTACCTCCAGCCCAAACACATGGACATTTGCATTCGCTGCTCATTGCGCTCGTGTTTGTGCATGAGTGTGTGTGAGAATGTGTGTGTGTGTCTGCGGGTGAGCTTGTGGTTTCTTAATCAGCTTACATTTTCCGCTCCTTCCTGCATAATTACAAAAAGGAGCAAACAAACTCAAGACGGCACAAAACATTCTGTTTTCGTCTTAAGCTTGACCTTTCTCTTTCTTGCATTTTATAACCCTCCATGTTTCTCTGTTAAACACTCATTGTTAAACACTCATGTCATTTTTACTGTATATAGATACCCAATTAATTATTGCCCAATTACAGTAAATAAATCTACATATGAAACATTGTGTACAAAAAGGATTTAGAAAGACATACATCCACATTGCATTATGGGATATATGGCATTCCATGCAATGTGCCATACTGTAAATCTGGAGATGCATTCAGTAAAATTACATGAACACACTAATTCAAACCGCCAAAAGATAAGATATGTTTACGCAACAATAGCTAGCAAAAATGTAATTAAGGGTTAATTAGTCACAGTTTACTATGCAGTGAGGTCATGTGACAACATTGCGGCATACTTCTGTTTGGAATGTGTAGCGTTGCACACTGCATACAGTTCCACATACTGCTGGCTAACTCAACATATGTACAGTAGTGTATTACCTAGCAGCTGTAGGAATGGCTATAATACAAATAACGAGGAATTCCCATAAGAATATTCAAAACATGCACATGCACAACAAAACTGATGTTTTAAGGTAGTCCTTTATCCTTACATATTCAGCAAATTCAGCAGTCCTTACTGTCTTTCTCTTCTATTATAGAATGACGTTTCTATCTAATGTGAGCTAAAGGCGGCACATGGCAGATTCACATAACAGTGAATCCTATGCAGTAATGCAGCTTCACAAATGACATGGGAAGACCTGGCAGCGATATCTCTCTCTGCTGAACTAATTACACTCGCATTAGAAGTCAAAGAGCAGATGAGGCAATTAACAGCTCGAATGAGCTCAGAGAGGTTTACACACAAACACCCAGATTAAACTGCAGAGGTGCTGCAGAGGGGCTGCAGTGGCAGCGAGTCAGACACTTCAGCTAATCACTGCAAACTCACAACACAACACCTTACATAGCAAGAACACATTAAACCAAAGCGCTAATCCCGGCCCGGAACTTTAGAAATGAGGACGTGAATAACAGTCTTGAGTTCCTGCCAGTCACAGTTGGCAAAGAGTACTGGTGAAGTTCCTGACAGGTCAGTGTTACACTCTAACCGGCCATTAAAACAAAGATGTTTTTGTTCTGAGAAAATGTTCAGATAACGGTTCTGTACCGTTATTTACCATTCTGTACGGTTCTGTACCATTATCTGGGAGTTACGATGGGGGTGAAAACTGACAGAGCCGTGGCCTAGCAGTTCTAGTGTTCAAAAGTTCAAATCCGGCTTGCGTCGTTAGGAACATTCTAGAGGACCTATGATCTATGTATGAGAAAACTTTGTGTCATCAAAACGAGTCATCAAAATTGACAGTCCATTTACCAGAAGAGAACAACTATGAATTTGTGTTTTTTATATATATATATATATATATATATATATATAATGTATATATATTTTGTGTTATGATAACTTTGAGAGAATCTCAGAACGTCAACATTCGCCAACATTCTGAGAACATTTCCCG
>JAZGTJ010020969.1:0-10123 GCA_036877575.1 Botia almorhae
ATAGTCTAATGCTGTGGGATGCTGAAGTCTCCAGCAGAAGTCTTCTTAGTCTGCTAAGCCAGCAAGAATTGGGTTGCTTTGCTAGTAAACAGCATGGCTATGCTGGTCCACCAGTTTGGACAGGTATGGAAATTCGAGCCGGTCTAAGCTGGGCTTTTCAGCAGGGGTTTCGCGCAGCCTAGGTTAGACAAACGATATCTTACCATGTACCTCTGATGGTTACCCATACTTAGTGGATATGACTCAATATAGTGCATAGTGGTATCTCTCAATGGCTTTGCGCATAGTCCTACAGTTCAAAGCTCTTTGTCAGATTTGTAAAGTTTAGTGCACCACCGAGTTGCCATGCCGTGTGGAAATCGCTCCCATGAAGAGGGAGTCCGAGTAACTGCTGTCTCGTTTGTGACGCAGGAGCCAGAACGCTAACTTTCAGACCCCTCGATGCGAGAACACGCCACTCATTGGCAGGGAATCCCCCCCACCGTCAGTAAGTGCACAAGCACACTTACACAAGCACACACGCACAACCTTCAGTCGTTGTTTAAGTGCAGTCACACTGTAAATTACTCTTTTGTGATAGATTAGATGGCATGTGACTGTTCCCGAAACCCTGCCCAACATTTAACCTTGTAGTTGACAAAAGTTGTATGGATAATCCAAAATGTCAGAAGAGAAAACAGGATGTTTTTGCCACTTAATGATGCATGAATTTTACTGAAAAACCTTTAGCAAAGTTTTAGCGCACTGACTGATATTGCAAAACAAAGGGTCATTTCGAGGGTCATTTTGGCAGCCTGTATGCGACACTAAGTTAAAATCGTACATGTGTGAGTGCCACAAATGGTCATTGCAAGCACTTTTTATAGATTTTTTTTTTCAAGATGGGATGGTACTGACCAATCCCACTTTTGGATAGTTCACCAAAAATAAGTTTTGTCATGATTCACTCACCCGCGGGTTGTTCTAAATTGAAATATTTTAAAATTTATTTATTTATTTTTTCTTCAGTGGAACACAAAAAGAAGAATTTCCATACAGTGCACATGAATGGTGACCACAGCCGTCATTGGTCCCCATTTACACTCACTTTATGATAAAAGCAGTTTAAAAATTGTGCAGATTTTTTTCTTGTGTTCCATGGAACAAACGAAAAGTTTGGAAGCAGATAAACGTGTGTAACTGAAAGTTTTCATTTTTGGCTGAGCTCTGTCTCTAAGATGCATTCTAAGATGGCATTTATTTTCTTTTCATTTTTAAGTCGACCCCCCTCACAGAGGTAAAACTGCGACAAGCGTTCTGCATTGTTCTGCAGAATCTTGGGAGTTTGCATGATGATTGCATGTACAGTCAATGGCGAGAATGCCTCTTATGTGTGGTAGATAGGGGAGCATGGTTCTGAGGGGGCACGGCAGCCCCTTTGTTTAGATTTGGCATGCGAGGGCATCTTTCATCTTTTCATTAGAGTTCAGACGATGAGAAAAGTCAGAATTCTAAGCGCCACTCTCACGCTGTCTTTCAGTTGTTTTCTCTCAATTTTGTGTTTACGGGCCCCGGAACTTGACGCATGCGTTTTTGAACTCCAGACTGGAGAGACCGCTCAGGAAACCTTTCTCCATTGAAAGGATGTAGTCTCATAAATGGTCTTGGATGCTGCTTTTGGGTGCTTGTTTATGCTGGAATTGAAATACGATGGAATAGTCTCTCCTTCGCTGGATTTTATTATTTGAAAATATGCATGAATTTTGTGTCTACCTCACCATCCAAATAACAACCCTCATGCATGTCTGTTGTAAATTGTCTGTCTCGCATTATAACCCCACCCCAAACAACTGTTAACAATATGCCAGTGTCTGTGTCAGTAGTCATTCTCATGCTGTTTTATTTCTGTTTGTCTGATGTCAGACGTTCTTCTTGCTGACCCCCTCATTAGCACACTAATCGTAAAATGACAAAAATTAAATCAGTCACGTTAAAGGAAATAACTGCATAATTTATTGTGCATCATCATAGTAACCATCAGGCTGTCCAAATGACTGTCGATTTGTCTCTTTCTGTCTGTGAAAAGAAACAGGCTCATATTTATATGTGCTTCATAAGATGCTTCGACTGGATGATAAACTATAAGTGTTAGGAACTGTAAACTGTTCTTCCTTTGAGCAAATCTATGAGCAGTATTAAAGAAAGTAATGTTGCTTAATCTGAACTGAGTCTGCAGAATGATGTGATGGTGTTTTACTCCCTCCCCCGTTCCTATTTTTTTACTCTCTTTTGCAGTACACCTCAAGCATGAGAGCTAAATATCTGGCAACCAGTCGCCCGGACCAGTCCAGACCATCAGAATCCCAGAACGGCCTGGAACCCAACATCCGACCAGACATAACCAGCCGCTCCGCTCCTAACAGTCGACCAAATTCAGCTATCCATCGACCCCACTCAGCCATCCATTAACCATCCTCAAATATCTGTAAATCAACAATCATCTACCTGTTTTCAACTAGTCAAGTCCACCAATATGAAGTTTGTCTCCAGCCCTCCTGAATTTTTTTAAAAGAAATCCCCCCACGTTGGCTCACCTAAACATCTCTCCCATTGGAATCTAATTGTCTTCTGGTTTAGTCATACGATCACACTTGATCGGACACTGCTTTGGCTTTTCTGAAGACTCCATTCTGCCAAACATTAATCAAACTGCCATTTTCTACTCCCCTGATCTCACATGGTGCATCAGAGCATCTACACTGCCCTCTTCTGGAGGACTCCTCTCAGTTGTCTGCACAGAAAATCTCACACTCCCCTTACAGAGTCTCAGGGCAGCCATATTGGCACGGACTGCAGGACTACATTACCACAGCAGGGTGGTTTACACCACTATCATTTTTAAAATGTTCTCTTATGATGCAAGAAATGTCCCTATGACATTTGATTTTATGATAGTTTTATATTTTTAAATATTTTTCAAATTTACAATGTCAGTTTAGCTTTTAAAAACTCCGCTTTGACTCTCTGCAGTTCCTGGCAATATGGCAGCAGTCTACTATTACAGATATCCATCACTGCTATTTGATATTTTCTGCTGTTTTGAAGGAATATTTCAAAGAATGAAAACTCTGTTGTCATTTACTCACCCTTGTGTCATTCCGCAAACACAGAAGGAGGTATTTAAAGGTAGGATTTAGATTTCGGAGAGGCTAGTGATAACAAGCTAGCTTTAAAAGTGTAAGATCTCATCCTCCCTTCAGAATGTTCTCAAAACCACACCTTCTGCAACACATGAACATGATGCAAATACCTAATTTGACAGGAAAGTAAGACATCCTGTCATTGTATTCGGACCAAATGATTAGACAAATATTTTATGATCCTGCAAGTTTCCACTTTAGTGCTTTCGGTCAGGATTTGAAGAGAATTTCAACCAGCATAACAACAACTATTTCTGGAAAGAGTCGCCTGCCTTTAACTAATAAAGCTTTTTATGTATACGTTAAAAGCAGATGGGGTCCAGTCATGGTCATTGCTTTTAATTAACTACCTGTGGGTGAGTAAATGTTGATGGGAAAATCATTTTGGTGAACTGTTCCTTTAAAGGAGATATTTACTTGTTTGCAAATGTACATGAATTAACTAAATCACATTGTTCTGACTCTGTGGATTAACAAATTGTCCTGTCACATGAAGCCACTCTTTGTATTTACAGTGTAATCTATGGTGTAACAGTGTGAATTGACAGCCATCAAGCCGTTGAGCCATTATGCACATTCAATATCTTATTCCAGAAGGGAAACAGTTGCACAGCACACTTACGGCGCGTGCTTGTGCGCGTGATGTGTTTGCCTTGTGCATTAGTGAGTGTGTTTCAAGTCGGCACAACTCGCAAGCTCTGCTCTTTGTAAATACTAAGTGTTTTTGTACTTTAAAAAATGTCAACACTACAAACTCAGTGCACTAATCTTCTGTGTAACAGTGCAGTGCAATGTATGCCGTGGCTTAAAGCTGCAGTGAAGAATACCTGTAGGAAAAAAATGGTTGCTGAACTCTGTGATAAAATAATAGTACATGTTTTGTAGACATATCACTTGAATTCGTGGGTGCTTGTGTGTATGTGCACACTAAATGTGAATATTTCTAATGGAGGAAAATTTGCTGAGAGAGAAAGAAGGGATCCCAGGAGGACAAGAGAAATATTTCCCCACTGTAAATCTTTTTCATGCAGGCTTTATATTCTTTAACAAGTATAAAGAAGGTTCTTGACATTTTGACTTTTGGATTGGGAATCAGACTTGATTTTCACCTTGATCAGCCTTGTTTTTTTCTGTTATACATTTATGGGGAAACACTTCTCTCTGGTGTTGATGATGCCTGGCGTTAACAGGACTTGCTTCATAGACGATCTTGCCCACAAGAGAAAGTACAAAATAATTAAGTGGATGATAAACTGAAATTTGAAGTGAAGCAAAGTTCCTCCTCATCATGCAGTCACTTAGTAAGACTTGTGTGGATGTAGTGTAAGATAACCTAGCTGTCTTTACCAAGTGCAGTATTGTTGGTTTCATTGCATCCAGTGTCATAAGGCTGACATAACAGTGTTTAGACGTTGTCACAACACCTGTCGTGTGCAGCAAAAACATCTAAAGTACCATGCATACGATGTGCTATCTAATGCCATTCTCAAAACATCAGACCTTTATTCTTGAACTTGGGTGTTTATGAATTAATTTGTATTACAGTATTATGAATATCATCATAAATTACATTAGCAGGTAGAAATGTCATTTTAAACTGGGAATTTCTTGTAATATCTTTTGTGAAATCTTTTAGGATGACTTTGTGACGCCCTCAGTCCACTGAGGTTGTGTTTGTGAATGATCTTTTTGTGTAACAAAAGTGGATGCCGTGTTTGGATGCCAACAGGAAAGGGCTCGTATCCCTTACCGTCTAAACGTACAAACACACACACACATGCTTAGACTATGTAGTGTGAGGCAACTACCTAAATTACATTACTAGAAAAGCACTTGCACAATAGAATTGTGAAACTACACTACAGATTTTACACAAACACAAAACACAACAGGTGAAGAGTTGTTTCACAAGTGGAATACATAAATGGATTAACAGCGCACCTCACCACTCTACAGACACAATGTAAAACTGCTAGTCTTTTACGATTTAAACCACTAACCAACTTAGACAATCCAAATATTCGGTTCCATGATTCTGTACCATATGATGCAGTTGCATGACTGAAAGAAATATAAGAAAGAATTAATCTGCCTTTCTTAACATTTTCATACAGTAACCTTATTTTCTGTAAATGTACACTTTTATTTTCTAGCTTATTCTTGTTAGCTTTCTATTGTATAGGCCATAACAAATGAACTACTCACTCCTTTCTAAATGTGAATAAGAATGATTCGTCATAAATTGATGTTTTGATAACAATTCTTATGGATTTTTCATGTTTTTTATGTTTTTTCATTTGTGATTAAGATGTTGTACATGTCAGAAAACTGATTTTCTGAGCCTGGATTCAATGTTTAATAATATATTAAAATGAACTTATCTGGTGCAGGGTGTTGAGCATCAGTGCCTAAAGACAGAGGAAAGAATACTTCAAACACAAAAAAAGTTTGGCCCTGGAATTTTAATGCTTAAAATAGGAAGTAAGCTATGAACATATGCCAAAGTTCTTGAAGAAAATTTGTAAACTTGTTTGTTTGAAAACTGCATGAAATTTGTGAAAAGGCCCACGTTTAAACATAGATGTTGTAGTACAACAAAAAATGCAGTTGGGCTCTTAATAAACTGCTATATGTTTCAATACCATAGACAAAAGTAGTCTAAACTTGTGTGTTCCTGGAATGCTGTCTATCCAGAGTTTTTAAGGTTGATTGTATTATAACAAAATATGCATTATAGATTAAACATTGATGTTGCTAGTATAGATTTGTAAGAAGTTCCCAAATGGTGGCAATTGATTTAGTATTTTGGTTCACGCCAAATCATATTTGTTACACTGTAAAGTGTGACACGAATATGTCACACTTAGCATACACTTTACACATAAAGTGTCAAAGTTAATGTCCATCTTTTTCATACAGCAAACAGTGCCATCCATTAAGTTATCTATGACTTGGGCACCATCAGAGTCTCCTAAAGTAATTTAATATGTTTAAGGTTTCCAATGAGGTCCACAGACCTGCAGAGTTTAGGTCACTGTAATTAAACTCACCTGAAGCAGCTAATCAAGTTCTTTGGGACTCATAAGAACATTCAGGCATGTGTTGAAGGTGGATGGAGCTGAGCTCTGCAGGCCTGTGGACCTTCAGGAACATGGATCGGAGATCCCTGACCTATGATCTAATGCTGTTGACCAGGTTAGGGACATCGCCTGATTTATATTGTTTTTATATTTTGCATGACTTTCGATTTCAATGTTTTTAAAACAAAGTACTGAATTCAAATGACCAATTTAAAGTACATTTACATATCCACAAAATCTTAGGCTACAAGTTATGATAGTTGCTTGTTGCCATGTAAATTGTATTGTTTAGTAATATAACTTATAAAAAAATCTAACAATATTAACAACCATACCGAGCATAAACTGGCTAATTTCTTACCGTTAAAATCAATCGGTCAGTCGACCGTTAATTTGAATTGTGCCTGAGCGCGGTCTTTTCTCTGTAAGCGCGCGCGGTTTTCACGCGATCAGAATAATGTTCTTGACTTGTGTCATGGATTTTGACTAATTTCTTAAGTTTCGTCTGTAAGTATTATTAACAGAACTGACAAGATTTTGCTGTGTGTCATTTAAGACACTTAATTTGTCTTAATTTAAGTTACTTCATTTGTTTAAACAACAATTAGGGTGTACATCGAAACAGCAGTTAGTACAAACGGGAGATGGAAATGTGGTGCCACAGTAAGTAGTTTTTAATGTGTGTTTGTGTGTGTACACGCATATATAATACTTTCATCTACATACAGTACATACACACAATTCAAGTACGAGTGTAAGGAGACCAAGAGTGAGTTTGTGACCATTGTGGCCCTTAAGGCAAAATATTGAACGGAGAGTGTCAAATAGATACTGGTGTGTATATATACGATATTATCTTATCATACAATATGACAATAAATACAATATGTTTTTGCCAATACCGATAAATTACAAGACCCCTTATATTTACAATGGAATATATATATATATATATATATTAAATTTTATTTTATGTATTAAAAATGTAGTCGAGTGACGTGTGATTCGAGTAACAGGCATCTGGACATTGTCCTTGCGTAACCATGTTTGCAAGGAAGAGCGAAGCAATGGGCAGCTGGTTTCTCCAGAATAAGAACAGCTGGGAACCGTGTAACCTCATGCCGCCGCGAGAGGGCGCATGCGCAGCACGTCGCACGCAGCCCAGGAAAACCTTAAACCTCAACTGGTAACTCTTCTTCATTACCAGAGGTTGCGAACAGGTAACCGACACATCGCCGCGCTGGATTTAATGGAAGTGTTGGGGGGCGGGGGGGTTTCCTTCGTTGAATCAATGAGAAATTTATACCTGGAGGACATATCTTTTGAAGTTATGCGAAGATAAAGGATTTCTGAGCAAGTAATCCAGGCAAGTGAAACCTTTTCTAATTTTAACAGTGCGTCATATTAATTGTGTTCTGTTTTTAAAAATATTCATGTTATTATTATTGATAACATTAACTCAAAGGCTTACTGTTTTAGTTGGCTGCTAATAAATTATGAAAATGTCTTCTTTGAAATCCTCGAGATTTACATTTGATTTAACATTTAACATTTTACAATTTAAAATACAATTTACAAACAATGGCCCCAATGACTCTGAAAGTATATCGCGACTGTCAACTACAGTGTAAAATGGTTTTTTGATAAATAAATACAAATGTCGAGTACTGTGCGTGACTACAAATACAATTAACTCAGATCTTGCAGGTGACACGGTAAACAGGAGCTTATTGGCTATTTGCACAATAACCACAAGAGCGCATTTCTGTCTGAGGCGCTTAGGTTAGCCCTTAATTTGCACAATTTAATGTGGGAATCGCGTCTCGTCTGTCTTTATACACAAATGTATGTGCGCAGCAGCCACTGCAAATATGAATAAATGAAAGCACCTAAAAAGCTTTTCCTTGTTTGCGTTTGTCACTCTTTCTCCTTGGTTTTCAAGGACACAGAATGTGTGTATGTATTTGCGCGTATATCATTGTGCGTACGGTGTTCCTGTAACTGGTAGAGCATTGTGTTAGCAGCGCAAAGGTTGTGGGTTTGATTCCCACGGAGCACATGTAGTGATAAGATGTATAACTTGAATGTACTGCAAGTTGCTTTAGATAAAAGCGTCTGTCAAATAGGTAAATGTAAAATGTAATTTTTCTTTCTGCCCTTTCCAGGTCACACAAGCTATGGATGAGCTGAAGGTGCAAGATATGAATTAGATGCAGAAGAGAAGATCTTTTTTGGCTTTTATCATCCATATGATTATTTGTGTAGAACAATATAAACTTTATTTAAAAATGTTTAGCATTAATGCAGTGGTGTTAAACAAGTGAAAAAGAAGGAAAAGGAGAGCAATGGATTTGGGATCTTTGTTCCCTCGTGGTCTTCAAGCTTTTATGTGCGTAAATGGAAATGTTGGTACCTACAAAATAGAAACGAGACAATGTAGAGACAAAGAAAAATAAAATGTTGAAGATTTCCTTTGTGATCCTCTGGATCCCCTTTGATGCTATTGAGCCTGACAGCTGATTCTGTCATGGTGTCATAGTCCTCTCAACTGAGTGTCACAGGAATGCCATCATGAATCTGACCCCAGATCAGCCACCAACCCAGTTCTTCAACCTTCCCGGTGCACTGGATCTTCAAAACAGGAGCACGCCGGACTTTGCTGCTCAAGCCAAGCTCTTTAACAACACCTTCTTTCTTCAGGATAATGCAGCTTTAGAATGGCAGCTCTTTCTGACCATTCAAGAGCCTGGCACCATTATATTGACTGTCCTTTACTCGGTTTCCTTTCTTGTGGGTTTCGTTGGAAACATCATGTCTCTTAAAGTCCTACTGGGGCAACATGGAAGTGTGCGCCTGTCAGGTGCAAGCGCCACTCGCAGTCTGCTGATAAACTTGTCGGTGTGTGACCTGGCGGTGGTGTGCGTGTGCATGCCCGTCACCCTGGGCCACCGCATCTACACACCATGGGTGTACGGGGACTTTCTGTGCCGTGCTGTACCTTTCACGCAAGCGGTGTCTGTTTCTGCCAGCGTCCTGAGCATCACGGTGATCAGCATTAGCCGCTACTATGCAGTTCACTCTCCGTTACAGTCACGTGCTTGCTTCACCCATCGCCGCATTCTCGTCTCCGTCGCGGCTGTGTGGCTGATCTCCTCTGTGATCTGCATGCCAGTTGCCATAGTGACCCGACGCGACGAAGTAGCTTTGATTGAAGGGCTGGCCATCATCTTGCCCGTCTGCGGAGAGGTGTGGCCTCAGCCACGCTTGCGACAGGCGTACAACGTACTGCTTTTCAGTGCCCTCTACTGTCTACCTGTTGCGTTTAACCTCACCCTCGCTTTCCTCACATGTCGCCGGTTACGAAGCACCAGTGCAGAAGGTCGGTTTACAGAGCTTGACCCACGGTCCCAGGCACTTCATCAAGCAAGACTGCAGGGACGCAGGCAGATCGCACGTATGGTTGCGGCCCTGGTGCTGCTTTTCGCTCTTTCCTGGTTGCCCATGTACGTGGCTGACATTTGGTTGGATCGTGAACTTCTTGATCCGCCATACTGGCTCCTGCAGGCCAGGCCTTTCGCACAGTGGCTGGGCCTCACCAACTCTTCTCTCAACCCTTTTTGCTACTGCTTCATTGGAGACCTCCACCGTTCAGCCAGGGCGTTGCGGATGCGCCTCAGCGGCTTGTCCCCTGCCTCAGCACTGGCGTTAGCCTCCCTCCCTAAAATCTTCCACCTCCAGAATGAACAGAAAACTCCTGTGGATGGTGCTAGCAACTCCTGTGGGGAGGATGCTGGAAATCTGAGTTTGTGGTGGACCCAATCTAGCGCGTGTGAGTCAATAAGTTTACCTTATCACCTTGGGATG
>JAZGTJ010020970.1:0-10123 GCA_036877575.1 Botia almorhae
ATGTATGAATACAGGGTAACGAAATGCAGTTTAGCATCTAATCAGAAGTGCAAATAGCAGAAGTGCAATATACAGAATGTATTATTTACAATTAATAAAATCAAGGGCAGATAGATATTCTATGAGGATATCTAAATATACAGGTGTGGCTAAATAAAGATGTTCCAGTATACATATTGGCAGATATACAGATGTGCAAATATACAGGTATGAATAAATTTACAGATGTACAAATATACAGATGTGTTATGGGTACGTATGCAGATAAGAATAAATATACAGATGTAGAGTTGCTGTAAGATCACCTGATTCTCTTTCTCCCCCCACCTTAAAAATAAATGCTAAAGTAAAATACATTGCATTGGGCATTTAGAATCAACACAACACCTTTTGGTGCCTCTGACCCTTCCTGTGAATGTTGGCCATTTGCTTATGATTCAGTCAAAGTCCTAAAACAAAAGTGAATGCCAGACCTTTTGAGTGTGAACCCTTCTTTATCTCTATGATAATGAAGTGGTCTGAGTGAATTGTGTTGATGGGATTAAGGTTTGATGAGACTTCAGGGTCTGGGGTGGGGTTGATACTTCCAACTGTGCTTTGTTTAAAGTTGTCACCTGAGTACTTTTTTACCATTTGAAGGGACTGCCCCTCCAAATGGCTATAAATATAACGTATGTTAACTTTAAGTCAGACTTGATGACTGCAGCGCTGTTCCCTTGGTCTGGGGAACCCACGGATCTCTCTGCTGTCACGGCTTCAGTGGAGTAAAGAAGTCTGGGAGAGAGCTCACACCCACCTACTTTTAGACTGTAGGGGGGGGTGCAGGGGGCTCTGTTACCTAGGAGGTCACCGCTCCGCCTCCTACTGGTCGCCAGCGGGAACCCTCGCCAGAAAACTAACCCATTGCTGTGAACTACAATTCCCAGTCCTGGCCCCGTACCCAGGACTGATGAGCTTCCGGTTTGCCACCTGTGTCCAATTAATCTACCTAAAAAACCCAGGATCATGCTTTAGTCAGTGCAATGTCTTGTTTGCCATGTGCTGCATTTCAGAGTGTTTCTCTGGACTGCTTTCCCGTTGCCATTTGGACTGTTAATCATTTTTGAAATTTTTCTGCCTTTCCCTTGTTTTTGATTTGGACATTGTTGTTGATTGTTTGCTGCCTGCCTCGACCCTTGCCTGTGTTTACGTTTTGTTTCTGTCTCGCATACATTGCTCTGTTTGCCGGTTTTGGACTATTGCCTGTTTACTGATTGTGATTGGTAGTAAAGAGCTGCATATGGATCCCGCTGCGTTAGCATCTCCGTTACAATGGGAGAGTTTGCGATATGAAACAAATTTTGGGTGGGAAGATAATTATGAGTGCTAATGCCACAATCAAGTGAAGAGGACCTCTGATGAGCCTCGTAGACTTTCCTCTAAGTCAATGCCTCCCACCGAGACTGCGGTTCAGAGGACTGCAATCAGTGGAGCCTGATTACTGACAAGTAATTAACAATGTCTACAGAATAGAGCAATGGAATTTATATTAATTATATCAACAGGGTGATGATCTTGTAGCAAATCCAATTGCTGAGGAAAGGTTAATTACTTGCCATTGCGTAACATCAAAGTGTCAACTGTGCTACACACTGTGGCATGTTTTAAACGCTGGTCGGATAATTAATTAACAATGTAATTGAAATATTACCTTTACTTTTATGAGGGCCGTAAATTTGCTTATTTGTGATTTGTGGGAAAAACTGATGCTTCAAATGATGATCTACTGTAAAACGGCCTGCACACTTTTAACATATTACACTTAGCTTTTAAAAGCTTGCAATGCTTTATATTTTCACCTGAGCATCCATTAGGTGCCTCCACAAACAGCAATGAAAAGCTGAACTGCATCATCGGCAGGTATTAAACAGCTAAAGTTAATTAGCCTTTACCATTGTCCCTGCATGCAGAATGAGGATGAAGGTGGTAATCTAGTGCGGAGGCAGAGGTGAGACTCTGCATTCATCTTATAGTCACGGTAAATTCATGCCCCATACAACTACTCCACATCAACAGCATAAAATGTGTGAGCCGCCGACAAGTAATTCGTTTTATCTCTCAAAGCTGGTATGAGAGGCACGGAGGCTAAAAATAACTAATTAGAGGAATTACTGGGAAGTAGGATGTGTCAGAGAATCAGCAGACTTTTAATGTAAAAAGAAATTTGATCAATAATAAGAAGACTTGGAAATCCAGCCTTCTTAACATTAACAATTACTGTGATTAACAATGATACTCAACACTCATTTTTCATTACAGAGGAGACCAGATAAGCTTGTTTATATAGACTTGCTTTTCAGCCAATGAGTAATTTATCATGGCAAAGCCCATGAAAGCACATAACAGCCCACAGCAATTAAAACCTTCCCAGTGACCTTGTGACAACCAAGGACCTATGCGTCCATAAGAGGGGGTGGGGGAAGGGGGACAATGCCTCATGCGCTGATGGGCTGTGTATTAAAGTTTCTTGCTGAGAAATTTCAAAAGTTAATCCTATTTATCATGTTGCACACATAACATTTAACTAATACACTGTCTCAATATAAATATGTAATAAATATAAATGTAATAAATATAATTATAAATATATATGCTAATTATATGGCCGGTCTTCCAGCATGGGCACTCAAACCACTACAACAAATTCAGCTGGACTTGTCTTCAAAGAGCCTGAAAGAGCCCATGTCCCACCTGTCCTCATTTCTCTTCACTGGCCACCAGTTGCCCCACAAATCAAAATCAAGTTTTTACTCCTCGCATACAAAACCACTACTGGCTCTGCACCGACTTTACAAACTCATACACATCTAAACCCCTTCCAGATTCCTACAGTCAGAAAAATTGCTCTCTCAAAGGGCATACAATCACTTGCTCCTAGGTTCATCTTCACCATCCCTCACTGGTGGAATTATCTTCCAAACTCTGTTCGGTCTGCTGCATCCCTCACTATATTCAAAATACAGCTAAAAACTTGTCTCTTCCACAAATATCTGACACAAAAAAAAAATTCTAACCTTTAACGCTCTCTTCTAACAGGTATCATCTTTGTCAAGCACTGGAATGCTGTAATCCTGGTAACTGTAACTGTGTACAGCTAATGTTTTTGCTTCGTTATGATTTATCGCTTTTTTTTCTCACCCTTAAATGTAAATGTAATAATTATAATTGCAATATATATTGTAATATAATTGTAATTGTACTGTTGTACTTATATTGATGGAAAACTTTGCATTACAGTAATAAAATAAAGTTTACAGTGATACAATATTTCAGTAACAAGAGTCAATCTAATATAAGTAACCATCTCAAAAGTAACTTTTCAGCAAATCTTAATTGCAGTAATTTAATTTTATGCAAATTATTTGAAAATAAAGTTATGATAAGTTAAAAGGGACCCAGACTTGTGTCGGTGAGATTCATTTATCCTTTTTCTTTACCTGATACAGTTTAATGTTATACATTGTATCAGACACAGTATGATTTATAGAGAGATTTGATTCTGATTTATTACTGTTTCTTCAGATAAATTCTATGGGCTACATTTCTCAATATCAGTTAGACATACTCAGTGTGCTCGCCCTAATTCAAATTCTGTGCTACACAGCTAAAACAAAAACTGTCATCCTAACAGAGTTCCTTTACACCCATTCCCTTAAGCCTGTTGATCTGGGCTGAATCAAGAGACAGGTTATCTAGCCTATAAAATGGATTCCATTTTAACTTCATAAGACGGACTGGAAAGAAAATGAATCTAAAGGGATTCACTCAGCTCTCTTGTTCACAAAGTCATTTCTGAAGAGAGAAAGCAACTTTGGATATGCTTTACTTTCTGGATGACTAATCAGCGTGATACAGTGAGTGGTGCTGTTATAGTGCTCATTATAGTGCTCATCTAAAAATCACTGTGCAGGGAAACTGTAAAGCTAAAGCTATTTTACAATGTAACCACTGATTTAGTTTTGGATGTTTACTGCTCAGCCCCTCCAGCAGCCATAATTTACTATGCCACAAAAAGTAGAATCCTGTATTATCTGTAGTATCTGTATTGCTACAGCCTTGGGGATAGTTTGTCCAAAACCCCTTTTTAGTGCAGATGTAAAAAAGAGTTGCATCATTATAACCAACACCATTCCAAGTATGTGATATTAAGGTTGAACTTTTTTGACATGGATCATCTTCATCTTTGAGTTCACTAAAAATGTTTTGGTCAAACAGTGGTTGACATTGGCCATGCAAATATAACAAATGATTAGAAATAAATATTGTTTTACCAATGTCAACCACTTACCTTCCCAACTGAAGATTTCCCTTGCCTATCTGAGATTCCATTAAAGACAGTCTGCACTGGAAAGTAATGAGCCATAAAATTTAATTCAGAAATGACATTACCAAAAATGATGAAGTGATACCAGGGCACAAAGACAAGGCACGTCTGGCACTCATTTTTACATTTGACCCAATGTATTTCCATTCATCCTGCAGAATCACTTAATATTGCTAAGCATAACACTTTTTTCTCGCTGGTTTCCCCTCCCACATAGAGACTTCAGAGCTCAGCTACTTATGGGGCTAAACTGACCAATGTGTCTCCATGTAATTACAGGGATTTCCTTATCTCCCATTATTTGCTGAAGCTATTCAGCTGAAGAAAGGTTGCTGCTAATGCTAGACCCTTCTCATATCTCATTTACATTGGCCGCTAATCCCAGCTCCATCTTGGTGTTGAGATAATGACATTAGCTTCTCACACTCTGTGCCAGCTATCAGAAAGACTACAATTTATAAACCCACTAAATTAAAGCTTCCAGGATGATGGGTCAGCTGAATATATTGTCTTGGATGCACAAATTAGCAAAGAATGTAAACAGTTTGTCAAATTATAAAGTGTGTGTGGAGTGTTCTTACAGTACCTTTACATATTTCAATCATAAACTGCATGGCTTAAAATTTGACAGAATTTGGAAACCCTTTTATTTGTCTGATCACATTTAAGTGGGAATGGCATGAATATCATGCATTAATTTCTAAAATGAAAAAATAGAAAGGAACTGCCATCATTTTTGGTGGCAAAGCAGAAACATTGTTGCAATGTATTTGATGAATGAGTTATTGATATTTGTTGGTTTTTCTTACTCTAAACCATTTCACGTGAAATTACAGACATTATAAAAGGGTGTTTAAAAACATCTTTGAATTGAAACCTTCACTTCTTCAGATACTAATCAAATTAAATGTGGTAGGTGTTTTATGTTATAGTAAATGAGAAATAAAAATATTAGCTCCATTCAGATATTTTGAGTATGTGTTCTTTCATAAGATATTTTTGAGAGTCCATTCAATAATACAGTTTTCAAAGATTAATGATATTCAGCTGTGTTTCTTCAGAGGCGTGTGACAAGTTATGTTCTGTAATGATGGGTGCTTCTTAATTTCTGTATTTCAGAGAAGCATGGGCAGTGGGGGAAAGCTGACCCCTGAAAATGAGATACAGTGGAGGTCCACTATCATCACACAGCCAGCGACCAGCTCCTCTTATCAGTAGAGTGGGCTCATTTGTTATTTCTGTGAGGGATAGACCCCCTCATGTGTCGCCTTTAGCCATGAGCCCCTTATCCCCACCCACTTTACACTGAACACATATTTTTTTAATATAATGTAATCATTTAAACATACACCAGCTAGAAAAATTCTGTAATTCAGACATTTAAGTTAATTTCATTTATAAATTTGCCAGGCACTCTCATCTAAAGTAATATACAGTGCATTCAAGCTGTAATTAGCTTATGCATGTCTGGACTTAAATTCATGCAGTTCTTGTAAAAACAAATCTGTATCGTTTTTTAATATATATATATATATATAGCAATTAACTTCTAATAACTAAATAATATATAATATAATATAATATATTTGCTATGACTACACTTTGCCTTTAAAACTGCCTTTAAAGCTTTTGCACGTTGAATGCTTACACACAGTTTTTAAGGTCACTCTGCAGATATCTTAGTAAAATATCTCAGTTTTTCTGTTTCTTCTTATTCTCCCAGACTGATTCGATGATGCTGAGATCAGACCTCTGTGGAGGCCATGACATCTGCATGACATCCGACTCCTAGTTCTATAAAATCAAATCAATGTCACTTGATTATTACAATTAATGGCAAAGAAAATCTATATTGACATTTCTACTGGACACACCAAAGCTTCACTAAAGCATTTGGAGATCATCCAGCTGTTCTCTGAATAAATTAGCAAATGATAATATACAAATGTGAAGCATGAAATTTTTCATATTATTGAGCTTCTTGTAAGATTATTTCTAAAAATAACATATACACAGTACTCTCAGGTCAAACTTTAAAAATTGACTACTTTTAAAAGGCTTCAGATTTACAAATCTATTAATTAATAACAACTATTTAATGGAAATGAAAAGATAAAACACTGATTGTATAAATAAAGTTGTGTATTGACTCTTTTCATAGCCTGAGCGCATTTCCTGTGACCTCACAGCCATCCGCTCGACAACCTTTTTAAACATACAGTACAGTCCATGGAATATCTATCCAGTCGCTGATGATCCTGGCCCTGCCTCTGCATATGCCTCTGTTAAACATTTAAAGGCAAAATGAAACAAGTCATTCTAGGAGAAACTTACCTACTCCCACAAATATAGATTAATGAACAGTCACACAGATGAGAACTGGAAAGAAGCAAAAGGCTTTTTGATGGATTGTGGAGCTGTATTCATAAAATTTAGATGAACCAGAACAAATGTTCATTTGTCAGATGTGTGTGCAGGTATTCTGTACTCCCATTCATGTGTAATGTATTAAACCCCCCTCAAGCACAGTTCACCTCCAGTGCATCCACTCATATGATGACCTTTTTCTACGCAGATGAGCCCTAAAAAACAGACATCATAAAGACTGATCAGAGCACTGCTTGTGAAATAGCGTTTGTGGCTAATGACTTCAGAGTGACAGATTCCTTTGAAAGGTATTCTGTGTAGTATGTCAGCCTTGTCTAGAGCAATATGGATACCAGCCCAATAACATTACCCAGGATGCATTTGAATTTTAATCCAAACCATCAGAGGCTGATATTCAGTGGCAAGTATCGTAATTGCTTATAGTGATAAGCAACCCTATTAAATATCTGCAAGGACCCTTATCTACAGACCAGTTTGTTATTGACCCTTAGGGTACGCACTTTTGACAGTAAGCAACAACATAGCCACCCAGAATGTCCTTGCAGCCACCTAGCAACACCCTAGTAACCACCAGAACATCCTAGATATCATATAGTAACGTGCTAATCAATACAGACATCACCTTAGCAACAACAGATTTCTGTTTAATCACAGTGACTCATATGATTGTAACTCATTACAGAATATAATGCTTTTTGAAAGCTAATTGAAGCACCTGCTGTCTGTTGCCCTTTTCCTGTGAGCTGTTTTGTCATAGGTATGAAGGGTTTATTTTAATCCGTCGCTTGCTCGGGTGTCACAAATACTTCCAGCACAATTTATTTGAGATACTCTAAAAGGAAGGGCCCAACCTCAAAGGGGCTAAAAATATATAGTATGTATTAAGTTGTGTCTTTTGTGCAGGAAATACTTTTGTCGTCTGATCTTAATAACCCTGACCATCATTTAGGTCAAATAAGTTCCTTTGAACTCCTCTCTTTCTTTGCACTAAAGACAGGGTTCTAGCTTTAATTATGACATATTGATTTTGTAGTTAAGCCTTGTTTGGCTTAATGAAATCTTTTGTTAGCCCTAATTCTGTCTTCCTTTATTCCCCCGAAGCGATTTTCTCCCTCACCTTTCTTGTGCGGTTTAAAATATTTAATTTCTCTTTGGTCATCGTCAGCGTCAATGGCTTAAAATGGTCACTGTTGCCATTTATCTTCAGTTTCCGAAAGCTCGGACATTGACGATGCTCATCCACAATCAATTTCCTAAATTATGTAATTATAGTCTTTTTGCACATTTAAAGTTGAAGGTTTATTTTAGATCAATTCAGACCCCTTTGTGTGCAAATTGCACAACTGCATTGTCTTTAGATTTCTAATCCAACTGGGATTTCAGGGTCATTGGATTGGAATGCCTAATAAATGTTTTTTCTGCTGTTTTCTTTCTCTTTCTGTCAGATAGCAAATAGGTTGTCCTCCATTTTGTGACTGGGAAATATGCTACAGTGGCTCTGCAATTAGGCTGAGCAGTTGCAGACCTTGGCAAGAAGCTGGTCTATTAGCCAGTGTGAATGAACTTTGTCTCCTCATTGGAACGCTTTGGACAAGTAGCTTATGCTATTTTTGTTACAATATAGATAAAATGTGTGTGGTGCTTGCCAGTACAAAACATTTCAATAAATCATTGCTAGTTTCTAGCATATTCTAGGATATTCTGGTATTCAGATATGGTTGAGTCCCTTTTTCAGTGTTAGGGTTAGGGTTAGGTAAGTCTATAATTAGGTAGGTAAGGGTTAGGTAAGTCTATAATTTTAATTTACCTGTATTATCATCTACCAGGAGCCAAATGTCAGTGTGTAGTAACTGTACACCTCTCTTCTACAAAATTTGTGATGTGAGGTATCTTTCATGTTTGTATCAATGCTCTAACTATGAATGTTAGTAACAGATGCTAAACAAACACCATTGATGAGTTTATATTGGCCTAGAACCAATCAGTTTTAATACATTGTTTATATGGTGGGTTTTAGATTGAGTTCTATTCAATGTTATAGTGGCCAATGAATGGGATCTGCCTGTCTGCTGGGGAGCTGAACAACGGCTTGGTCCCACAGGGAGTGTCAGTGTATGGCTTTGGTCTGTTTGAGCTTGGGCTGTTGTGGGGGGTGGGGGGGTTTCATAGGGAAAAGGGGACTGCAGGTCACTAAATCAGTGCACGCTTGTCAACATCCTTGGGCCGCGGGAATTACTCAAGTGAAAATAACAAATGGCTGTCATTGCAGAGCCAAAAACCTGTGATTATAATTATCACATCCCCAGTGACCTTGCATAAACTTTAATCTCTCTCCAATGGAGCATTTAAATAGCCTGTATCCATGGGCAGGGGGACCAGTGGTGCCAGGCCACTGGAACACATGGGTTCAGTGACTTAGGAAAGAGCCAGCACACAGGCCTGTGCTGAGTGAGTGATTACACAGACTTCGACAGACACCCTGTGTGTCCCTTTGTGAGCTTGTGCTGCTTGTTTGGCGTGTGTGTGTATGTGCATTTATGTATTTGCAGCAGTTTAGTAGTGGCAGACAAGAAGACAGATTGTGTATTTATGTTTAAGAAATCCTCTTTAGAGAGTTACCTTTAAAATAGCTCAATTATTTCTTATAGAAAGCAGTGAGATTAAATAGATTGCTAATTGAGACATTTGCTACTGTAAGTCTCTTGCATATCATGACAAAATGTTTTGGTTTCTCTCTTGATATAAAGCCCCCAGTGATTTCACGTCTTCACTTTTCAGTAATCTCTTAAAATGAGCTGAAATTTTATTGCAAAGTCTGAGATTGCAATATGAACTCCAGCATTTCTTAAGACAAATTTGTCTGAGCTATGCTTAATGTTTTTTTTGTGTTAATGCTTAATTTCCAGGGTAGGATCATGCCAACCCATGTTGTATTTACACCTCAATGATGTTGTGTTATATAATCATTAATTTCATTAGAATTATCTGTTGGCTCTGATCAGGGCCGCTGCTGGCCAAATGGGTGCCCTAAGCAGAAATTTACTTTTGTGCCCCCTCCCCCAAATATTACAGAAGTAAAAATAAAATAATAAAAAAAAACCTACTATAGGGGCCAAAATAGAACTTTATTCAAATAAAAGTAAATACATAAATAAATTGTATCATTTGTAAATTACAATTGTAGCTCTACAGCAAAAAATACAAACTATTTTTGTTGAGGAAATGATAGGAAAGATTATGTGGATATTTTAATTAAATGTTTGGTCGATATTAAACAAGGAATTCGATCATCATGTAAGTGTAACAACTGCATTTACCAGGCCTTTGGTGCCCTTTTCAGGCATTTCTATTAAAATTGTTATGTAAACTGTT
>JAZGTJ010020971.1:0-10122 GCA_036877575.1 Botia almorhae
ACATTCTTCCTTCATTCCTCAGTTCCCTCTCAGTCACACACCTGACTGAAAGGCTCATTATGCAGCTCTTTATGCGGGTCTTTGTCTTCTCAGGTGTGAATCAGAATGTTCTAGAATCATGTGACTAAACACAAACAGCAGTCGCTCAATAAAGACACAGCACACAGTTGATGATTTATTACCACCATAAAAGTTTATACATCTGCTACATTGTTTATTTAAGGTGCGATAACTATTAAATATTGAGAACTTTAATGCCATCGTGACTTAACTGCATGACGTGTTACATTCAATCTTTTGTTGGTTCTGGGCCAAACTTTCAACAAATACAGTCCCAAACCAAACCGTTATCTCGCCCTAAACCATCTGACAATGACATGCATCATACACTGAGAGGAATGTTACTGTAAACCCATTCTCCAGACAACATTTCATTGGTTGAAAGAAACAATGTTCCAGCACCAAGAGGTTCTAAATTTAATCTATGTCCTAGTTCAGTTTTACACACCACTTCACTAGTGCAGGTCAGGTATAAGGTACAGTATATATTTTTACCAGTTTGTGTGTTCACCTGGGAATCAAACCCAAGCTCTAGCTGTTTCTGGCTCTGTGCTCTACAAGTAGAGCTATAGGAGCACAGCCCACTGTAATATCTGATGCTTTATTATTTTGGGAAATAAAGAGCTTTTTCTAAAGTAAAGATTCAGTCAAGTTTGTGGTGTGCATTAATAGACCAGCTTATGGGTTACTGATTCTCACAAATCTCATTGTCTGTTATATGATGCACATTGACTCTCAGAGCGTCATCTAAACTCAAACAGCATCAAATTATGATGAAGCAATTGGAATCCAACCAAACAAAATACAAGAGGATCAATTTACCAAACTTAATTTCTCCTCGTACTATCATTTCCAAGGCCTGTTTATGACTTATGCAATACCTTATTTAAAGATATAGAATCACTCCTATAATTTTACGACGCCATCAAGCTTATAATAAAACGTTTAGCTGAGAAAACATAAAAAAACATCTAATTTCTGCCCCTGGAGGCTTTTCTTACATGACTGACGGGTCACACAGGGTGTTTGGACTGCTGGTGTGAATGAAAAGGTCAGCAAACAACAGTAGTTTATAAAGGCAAAAGATGTCTGTGATGGAGAGAGCTGAGAGCGACCCTCACGCATGACAGACTCTCACACACACTTTTTAGGCTGTTTTAACATTTCCTTCAGCAGAGCTGGAAGACGTTTGGTGCGTCAATGAAGCAAAGCATGCTGGGTAATATTCAAAGACTGTACATGAGACAGTTAAAATGTAAAAGCAGTAATGTCAGACAGCAACTCGCAGAAAAGCAGAAAGAATCACGCAAGCTTTTTGGATCCCATTAGCACTTTGGCTCTTCAGTGCAGCGTGCTGAGATGTAAGCTGGAAAATTAAACGGCTTTCAGAACAAAACAGGAGGAAATTGATTAAAATTTCAAGAACAAGATTATTTTGCAAATACTAATTCAGCCCTTACAACAACATACGGTTAAGACGGTTTATTTTGTTCACCAAATGTTTTATGACCGCTAGTCAAAATTCTATAAAATAATTTAAAAAAATACAAATAAAGGAACAATTTAATGTTTTGTGTTTCTATGGGGTTGAACTTGAATTAGTGAACCATGTAGTTCATTAAAGGCCGTAGATGAGTCCACTCAGTAGACAGCAGTAGTTCAGTTCATTTGTGTGGACTGTAACATTACAGCTCTGCATGACAGATCGTCAGAATCTCAGCTGCTGGTGAAATGAGCTCTCACCCCATTAAAGAGTAAAGACAGAGACTGTGAGTGTACACAGACATACAGCACTGCATATATCATGATTAGTGTTCTCACATTGAGCAGAGCTGCTTACTGAGCAGTTTTCAGAGAACGCAAGGAAGAAGAATTTACCTTAAAACACAATGGATGACCAGGACTGAATGCACAAGATATACAGTGTTATGCTGTGTGTGTGTGTTTTATCCTTGCATGTGAGATTAAAAATCCTGTCTCAGGTCATTGTTGTTACACGTAGAAATATTTATTTGTACAGTTTTGAGGTGAGACTCCTTCAGTAACCTGAAATGGGTCCGTTGCACAGGGACAGATGATCATATTATCATTTCTGTGTCCATATGGTAATGAGGGAGGTGTGCTTAACCTCAGGCATAGCAATCGAGAGAGCTGGTGTTGACACAGGCGAGGCTCAGAGGCATCAGTAATATGCAACATGTAAGAGATGACTGTTGACATGCCTCGACAGATGGGGAATGAAAGACTTGGAGGTTGCTGATGTGCATTTAATATCTGTATAAAATCAAATTACTTACTTTATGTATATAGGATGACCACACATACTCATACATTAAAAACATCTGATGTTTCTAATGAACAAAACATTTTGATATCTATTTAAACAAGAGTTTGTTCTTCTAAATATATCCCATTTTTCCCTGTTACTGTAACATTTAGTTGCATGTTTGTTAAAGCAAGTTATTTTGAGCGATGACGAGATCCCTAAAGTCGTGCTGTCTTCACTCTATAATCATCGGCCCAACATCCCCTGCTTTTGAAAGCAAGATTCATTTAGATCTCTTGTGCTTTTTTTACCATCTATTACACTGGATTCATAAATCTCATATGTCCCAGAGTCATAAAATATCAACAGGTTTTATCCAGTGCTAGTCAGAGTTCATGCTCAAGTATTCATTTAGTTGAAGTAGTGCCATAAATTCTTATTGCTTTTAGTCTCGGAACAGTTTTTGATTAATGCTAGTAAGACTGTTTACTGCCTGTGTGTGTTCAAGAGTTTTGGCCTTATTTCACAAACAGCGCATTAAAAGAAAAGGTGATGAGAATAGATCTATATGCAGATGGCGGCAATTTAATGAGTAACTGAAAGTGCATAACTGAAACACAATCCACAGCATGGAAACATGACAAGGACAACATAGACAAGTAACACCACACAATAACTGACAAAACTAACACTAGAAACACAGGTAAAAATACACAGACTAATCACAGGTAATAAGGAATGTCTTGACAAAATCAGACACTGAACACTGAATCAGAACATGACATGTAGGACAAGGGAACCAATAAGAACAAGACACATGAGGGAACTGTAAAGACCATGACAAGAACTACAAAAAAACACACTTCCAAATAAAAGACATGACACATAACAAAACCTAGACACATTACACACATGCTGAGGATGTTGTGAGGAGAAAGCCGGTACTTGAAAACAACATGATGACACATATGTTGGCTAGATAAGTGCAGGTTCTGCAGCCTCAGATCTACAGAAGCACAGCAGCAGTTTATTGTGAATGCTGAATGTATAGTATCATGATCACGTGTGTATGTGTAGCTCATTTGTTATGTATCATTACAGTTTCATTTTGATGATATTGATTTGGAATAATTTATCAAAATGCTTCTAATTTCCAAATGAGGTGTAATTATACTCATAGTTAAACCGTGTGGGTAATGTAGTGACAGTGTCTTGTGTGCTTTGGATAAAAGCGTCTGCCAAATGCCTAAATGTTAATGTGTTTGAAGTGTTGCTGTACCTCCAGAAACAGGGTTGAGAAGGTCTGTCTTAGCATGGGATTTCTGGAGGATTTCTGTCACAAGTGTTTACATTCACTGGAACTCTGCTCACTATAATCGTGTAAAATATGTGTGTTAGTTTTTCCTAAATGCTTGGTGAGTTAGTTGGTTTATCAGTTTCTTGGTTTGTGCCAACCACTGAAGTTAAGTGCAGTGTGACTACAGTTAACATTCCTACATTCACAAGCAGCAACATAAAATATAAGGAGGAGCAGTAGAGCTGGATAAGAAGAGGAGCAGTAGAGCTGGAGGAGCAGTAGAGCTGGATAAGAAGAGGAGCAGTAGAGCTGGAGGAGCAGTAGAGCTGGATAAGAACAGGAGTAGTAGAGCTGGAGGAGCAGTAGAGCTGGATAAGAACAGGAGCAGTAGAGCTTGATAAGAACAGGAGCAGTAGAGTTGGATAAGAAGAGGAGCAGTAGAGCTGGATAAGAAGAGGAGCAGTAGAGCTGGAGGAGCAGTAGAGCTGGAAGAGCAATAGAGCTGGATAAGAAGGGGAGTAGTAGAGCTAGAGGAGCAGTAGAGCTGGATAAGAACAGGAGCAGTAGAGCTGGATAAGAACAGGAGCAGTAGAGCTGGATAAGAAGAGGAGTAGTAGAGCTGGAGGAGCAATAGAGCTGGATAAGAAGAGAAGCAGTAGACCTGGATGAGCAATAGAGCTGGATAAGAAGAGGAGCAGTAGACCTGGAGGAGCAATAGAGCTGGATAAGAAGAGGAGTAGTAGAGCTAGAGGAGCAGTAGAGCTGGATAAGAAGAGGAGCAGTAGAGCTGGAGGGGCAGTAGAGCTGGATAGGAAGAGGAGTAGTAGAGCTGAATAAGAAGAGGAGTAGTAGAGCTGGAGGAAGAGTTGAGCTAGAGGAGCAGTTGAGCAAAGGAGAACTGAAGCTCACATGACGGATAAAGTGATAAGACAGCTCACAATGCGACTCACATCTTAATGGAGGATAATCATTACTTCTTTCTTTTTTTATTAATGACGATTTCATCTGAGCTGTGCCTAAACTGAAATGAGTCATAATGGGAGAGGAAGGAGTGGGAGAAAGAGTAGAAGAGAGTGTGAGGTCACAGCCTTAGAGTGAGTCGCTGTCTGACAGACAGGATTCAAGCAGTACTGGTTTTGCCAATGCTGCACTTGAACACTCGGTTTATCTTAATGAAAATATTGACATTCTGCCTTAAATTGTTAAACTGTATTGGCTTAATAAAATGAATGTGAATATTAATGTGTCATGCTATCCTGTGCTATCCTGTATGTTTGATCCTTCATAGTATCTACTCTGTGATGGCCATCCATACCTGCAGAATCTTGCTCACTAGTTGTGACTTGGTTCAAATCAAAGCAAAAGTGAATAATTTTAGTGATACCACATGAATATCACAGTCACTTATGATGTTTAGCTCCAACAGGAGTGATGTTTCTGAGATGAAGAACTTGTGTTGAGGATTTGCTGGATTATTTGTCCCAGTATTGGAAAATATATATTTTAAACTGTCTGCTGTCTGACAGTCTAGAACATACAGTAGAATAATCAATGTGCTCTTTAAGAATGTAATTTAGTGATTTTTATGATGAGAAGCGAGATCATTATTCCCTGTTATGTATTGTCTTCTGTAAGGGAGACACTGAGGCGTGAGGATCCATGTGCAGCAGATTATTCAAATCGTCGAACAGGCAAAAGTGTCAAAAACCAGCAAACAGTAATGTAAGAGGAAAGGCAAAACATAAATGTTATAACAGACAGAGGTTGAGGCAGGCAGCAAACAATCATCAAGGTTAAACAAGCACAGTTCAGGGCAGGCGGCAAACAATCAAAAACCATAAACAAACCAAAACATAACCTTGCAAACAACAGGGAAATAACGCTCTGAAATGCATGCAAGGAAGAGTCTGGGGTTTATATAGCCAGCATGATTGGATACAGGTGTTGCAAACAGAACGTAATCAGTCATTGGCAAGGGCTCATGGGAAAAGTAGTTTGAGAGGAGGCTAATACTCCTCCCATAACAATGATGTTAGGGCTCCCTCTGGCCGAGCGGGGGAGGTGGAGGAGCAGGAGGAGCAGCGACCTCCTCCGTAACATTTATCCTTTTGAGATATTTCAGTTCATATGGAGCATCTGCTATTGGATAAATTCCCGCCTCAAACATTGCGGTCAAAAAACAAGATAAAAAAATAAGCACAAATTTAGAAATATATGTAAATCTGAACTACATTGCACAAAACTGAGACATGAATGCAAAGTTTTCTAAATTGTAAAATCATGTTTTCCTAACTCTGTTGTTTGTGCTCTGACATGTATGCTCATTTTTATTTTATATATGCTGTTTCTGTTTTTCTCCACATTCGTTTCCATGTTTTGTTCTTGCTTCTGCTTGTGCTGAAGATCGCAATACTTGAGGCGATGACATACTCTGCTGTCGTTCGAAAGCTGCACTTTATTTGAATGAATTTCACTCGTCCACATCCTCATGTTCTCATTTTTATTCAGTGTGTGTTCAGATACTTATATACAGATAATACTCAGATAATACTCAGATAATGCTTCTCTGTTTTTAGAATGTTGTGATTGGATTCATCCACGTTGTGTCCAACTTGACCTCATTCTCAGATACAAGCAGAAAACTTTTATTTCACTTGTTATTTTATTTCACTTATTTTCACTTATCTCTCTCTCTCTCTCTCTCTCTCTCTATATATATATATATATATTGTGTGGTCAGAAGGCTGTCCAGTCAGATTCACAATTTATAATTAGAAATCGTGACACAATTTAATTGGTTTGTTCTATTCTGCCATTGTCAGTATTATAGTGTAAACATGTTTCCTGCTACTGAGATGCTCAAATTATTGACTGTATCAATTAACATGCTAAATAGACATTAAGTTGAAAATAACCCAGAATACAGCAATGCGCATACGAGATCAATATTAATAATACCAGAAGCCCTTTAAATGTTTTTGTGTAATTAACACTAAATGTTAATTAGTAACACTAATGTTAATGGATTACTGATTACTGATATTTCAGATCTGTTCATCACTGTGCGTGACTGAATGAGATCACTGATGGAGATCTGATGGTCACCCTGTGAAGATGTCACCCTCACACTGAACAAATCTCCCCCATACAGACTTTCATCTGATTATTTAACCTCTGGTCTGATGTGGAGAATAACCGGAAACATTATTATATAAAGCTTTAAACGAGTGAATCAAATTGTCTGACCAGTATGTAGAAACAACCCCAAAACAAGCTTGTGTTGAAAACATGACTAGAACAGAAGAACATAATGTGTGTCTGTTCTAGGGCTTGTAAGTGAATGTGTGTTACAGTATTGTTTTCTATCTCAGTGCTAACAGGCTGAAGACATGCTGAACAGATTTCTCAAGAAAGGGCTTCAACGGCAGTTGAGCACATAGAACACACAAGTAATTTAAAGTGCTTTACACAGAAATCATTTACAAAGAATGAATAAAAACAAGAGGATGAATAATGAATAAGAGATCTTTAAAAATAAATGATTTAAAATCACAAGATATTTAGGAATTTTAAATAACAATAAAAGCATATAATTAATTTAAAAATTTGTATTACACAAAAAATAAAACGGAAACAAAAAGCAGCCTGAGTTAAAAGTGCCGGCGGTGTGAAGCAGTACAGGGCTGAAGTAGTAAATGCAGAACTAGAGCAACTCAAGTGTTTTTAATCTGGATTTAAAATGGCTGCTCACATCTGATCTCTTCTGGAAGCAGATTCCAGCTACAGCATAATAACTAAATGCTGCTGTTCTGAGTGAACTCTTGCTGTTTCTAACTGTTAACTGTCTGACAGATTTATATTCACATCTGCAGTTTATTGAGGTCCTGGGCTGTTTTGTGATTTATAGACAAATACAAATGCTTTAAAATTCCTAATGTAACACGTAGTCAGTGTAGGGACCTGAAAGTGAGTGTGATATGCTCAGATTTTCTGGTTCTGCTCAGAATCCTAGCAGGGCTGATAAAAGCATGACACATGTTGGTTTTAAGAGGAAATATCTTATTATATCTCTGAGATGGTAGTGAGCTGATTTCTTGCTTTGACATGACTACTAAAACTAAGGACTACATTTATTTTGACTTTATTTTAAAGGCTTTATCTTTGTTTCCAAATATAGTAACTTCAGTTTTGTCTTTGTTACCATGGTGTTGTTTGTTAGTTTCTCTACAGTGGCAAACAAGGTGCAAGTGTTTATGTTTCAGCTGATAATGTTTGAGATGAAGGTTTTTCTAGCTGTGCTAGTTCCTCACCGTAAGCATGCAGACTGTCTGCGCAGATGTTATAATGTACAACATGAACAAGTTTTATTTTTTAGCACATATGTCCGGCTTTCCTGCATTTTCTCTTCATGTTCTGTACTGCTGCTGTGTTTCTTGTTTCTCGAGCAACATGAGGTTTGTCTGAAGTATGAGGTATTCTGCATTAGTCTAAGCAGATATGGTGGAGGACCAAAGCTTGTCCTGCCACAGAAGGTTCCAGTTAGCATCTGCATATGTTGTGTGTGATGGTGGCACCAGGCGTATCTGGCTTACTGATGGCAGAGGACAGGAAGATGTCAATCTTCAAGAATCTAACAGTGAACAAAAATGTTACATTGTATTTTTTGCATGTTGATTTATTGTTAGAGTTGTTTTTGCCATATACTTGCAGAAATATGTCATTCATTACTACTTTACTGTGAGTTCACTGTATCATATTAATTGTTTGGTACGCCATGAGAGTACCGCGGGTGTGTAAAGTGTGTCAGTCTTTCAGTCTTAAATATTGTTACACCCTTACTGTGCAGTGTTCTGCCTCTTGTTCGGCTGTTGTGTAGTGTGAGCAGTCAGACTGTGGGCAGTGGTGACATCACTCTTGTTGTGGGAAATGATGTTGAATCTTGTTAGCGGAGGTTTCTAGTGACTGTCACACCTGTGCACATCCACCTGCCCTGCACACACACACACACACACTTAATATATACACAAGATCTTCATATAAACAATCACAGCAGTTCTGACAGCCATCACAAGAGCTTTTTAGAGTGTGAAGATCATGTTTTCTGTCATAGCTCACATGACTGTTGTTCTGGTGATGAGTAATAGGTAGTTGAGTGGTGCAGTAATACAGTTTTACTTCTTTGATCTAGTTTTTTTGTTACTTGTATCACTGATCTCAGACTTTCTGTTCATTGCTTCATTTTCTTCTTTTGATTCAGAGTCCTGATGTAACCGCATGAAAAGTGCTGTGTGTTATTAATAAGACATACAATATGAGGTGCTGTCGGCTGTTTGCTGGATTTGAATTTTGATATTAAGCAGGTTTAGTGGAGTCACTGGATGTGAATGTGATTTAAATGTTAATCTGGCCATGAAAGGATTGGAAAGTGTGACTGGTTATTCAGTGTTTGTCACAGTGTACATTCAGTGTTGATTCAAGGACAGTGGAATTCATGTGCACCTGAATCTCTGCTAATGACTGTCAGACAGCAAATAAATGAGCTGAAGTGAAGTTCATAGATTCTTTGAATAACATGCTGGTGTTCTGAGCAGCTGATAAACACATTCAGAAGTGACTACATGAAGACTGAAACTAGCAATAGCAAGGTAGCTTTGAAAGCATAAGATCCCGCCCTCCCTTCAGAGCGCTCTGCAAAGCCACGCCTCCTCCTCCAGCACATGAACACGCTGATGTCAGAGAGTTTTCTGTGCAAGCTTGATGGCCGCAGGTATGCAAACACACAGTTTGACAGGCAAGCAGGACATCCTATCATTGCATTTGGACCAAACACAATGATGAACATTTTATTGTCCTGCTTCTTCCATAGAAGACATTTTTATGTATAAATGTATTTTCAACCATATAACAAAACATGTTTCTGCCAAAAATTGCCTAAAATGTGACCATTGACAGAACAGGATTTCAGATGTTACCTTGTGAGATGTAGTGCTTGATGTTTTGATGCATGTGTTTCTCCTCTCTGTTCTTCTGTAGGGAAGAGGCCATCATGTCCACGTATTTTGAGACAGTGGACGATCTGCTCGCCTCCTTTGGACCAGTGAGAGACTGTTCTAAAGACAACGGCGGATGTCGGAAAAACTTTAAATGCGTCTCTGACAGGCGGATGGACTCGACAGGCTGCATGGTGAGTTGCCATGGTCACCAGGACCATCACTCGAGTCAGATAAGTGCCCTGGTTTATGATTAACTGCAGTCAGAGCATTTGAGCTGCGCAGCGACTGTTGCTAAGTGGCGTTTATAAGAAGAGTCAATTCCATCCAGTTCATGTCATTACAGGCAGATACGTTTGTCTGTGTTCCACGTGCAGATTAGAAGAAGAAAAGAGAAAGACTGTAAGTTCTGCTCAGGCAGCAGTGAGTGATGATCTCTGTGTGGATGGATGGATCATCTGCAGATCTTACCTCACTTACTCTGCTTTATATTAGAAATGAAAACCAAG
>JAZGTJ010020972.1:0-10122 GCA_036877575.1 Botia almorhae
TACAAGTACTGGTTTCATCCCAAGGGAGAAAAAAGCGTTAAAGTGCGTTACGCAAATGAGGCGCTCCGCACCACTGCGCACTTACACACACATACGAGTAACCTACTTTAAATTAGGCTCTTGTCAACCAACTAAAACTCACTTGATGAGAAAGGTTTAACCCTGTTTGTTGGAGACTCCATGTTTATTGGTTTAGGTGCTTTGACTGTTTACATTTATTAACTTAAATTAGATTATCGCACATAGGATGTAATAACCAATATATGCAGCATAACAACCAATGATATAATAATACTTGGTTAAACAACTAATGCAGGCAGTCTTCGTATTTAGCTTATTTAAATATATTATAATCAAACAATAAACGAAAACAACATTTTATACAAGATTTATGGCTTACTTACTCGTTTGCCTCCAATGTCTTCCTCTCTATTGTAGATGCCATGTTAAATATACGGTGCAGGAATTCTGTACATTTGATATGCGCACTTGGAAGTCAATATCCACACTCGACGTCGTAGGTGACAAACTGTAAGACCACCAATGTCCAAAAAAATAAACTGCTTAAACGATACAAAGCCGGTTCAAGCGCGCGCATAAAATGTACCTGCCTTGCTGTCTTTTGGTGTACTATACAGAATAACCTACACAACGCATAATTTACGCGAAAGCGTGCCCATCATCCGAGTGCATTCAGAATAAATGCGCAGAATTAATGTAATGTAGCTTCTTTTGCGTTAAACTCCACGCATTCAGTCCTCATACTATATGTTCCTTTTATATAAAATACGTGCTGACAGCCAGATGTTCCCCAAACACGTTGTTTAATTTCTCCGGTGCAACATTGTAGTATTTACATCAAGCATGGTGTGTCCTCGGCAATGCATTTTGTGTGAAGTGACCAGTGCGCTGTCCCGTAAAAGCTGCTGTCTCGTCCCATTATTGTAGGGCAGCAGGTATTTTTAAATGGCCCTGCCCCCTCAGTTTCTGCTTTCTTATCCGACTTCCTGCTCACGACCGCTTGACAATGAGAGGAAATAGCGCTCCTAGATGCCGCTACTCGCCACTCAATTATAAACCCGTGGACTGGGCTCGTGATAAACTTTCTCTGTATCAATTTCCAAAGTTCGACATAATAGGATCAAATTGTCCAAACTTTTATGAAGATCTTTAGGAACAATTTAGCAGCACATAGTAATTATTTTCTTTTAAAACCATAATTATTTAGCATAACAGTTACGAAAACGTTGAAAAAACGAAATACAACACAATACTATAGCATAATTATATTACAAAAACATTGTGCACTTGTACGCAGACAAAGTTGATCTTTTTCTTGCGCTACCTCAATTTAGTGCTACTTTACGACTTTTATCTGATGTAAAATTAAAAACAATATTTGCATTATAATGTGTTTACAGATGGTCAAAACCCAATAGTTGGACGTTCTTGTGCATCTCTTTATTAGGAATATATATAATATTATAATAATAATATATAATATATAGGATAATCTGTCAAAAACGTGTAAATGAGGGGAACAATTTCTGCATGATGTATTTGCTTGATGTATAATATATATGATATACTTTACTACACTGAATATGAATGCTGATTTCACTATGATTTACAGTGCAGCACATACTTCACAGATGACACAGCAATGCTTTTACCAAATATTGGTTGTCGTATTTCATATGTAAAAATACATTAAATCTTTTATTGTCATAAAGCAAAAAAGGAGAGCAAATGGCTACCTCAGACAGCTTACTAATGATATATAACGTCTGTGCTTGATGTCGTTGAGAAAAACTTCTCTTATCTCCTACCAGCTGCTTGGGTAGTTTCACTGAGTCAGGAGATAAAACACCCAGCGTAACACTGCATAACTGCTCCAGTGGCTGTAGGGACATTGAATGCGGCCCAGGAATCATCATGGCAATGCTTAGAGGTCCAAACTGATGGCAGTATTGGAACCAAACGTTGGCTGCATTCACGCCAATCTGTCCCTGGAGCACAATAACCATGTAAGGTCAATGATTGCCCTTCAGCTGGGATTTCTTTATTCTGACACCCAACTGGAGCAGTTCCTGACTGATATAAAGGGCAACATAAAAATGAATGTAAATAAGTGCCCACGATCCAACTAATGGCAGGTGGAGGGAGTGTTTAATGTCTCTGCAATTTGTGGGAAACACACCAGTTGATCAGACTATCAGAAAATAACGTAATGTCTTCCATGCGTTTATAAACAGATCTACCAAGCCTGTAAGGCAATTTAAAAGAAGTTAAACTATATAGTTTTGAACTTCAACATTTTTTTCAATAGCTGTTAGAACTGTGCGTTAGGCATTCACCATTTCCTGTGAATTGGACACAGCAAACCAGAGGATGTGCAGGAAATGAACACAGATTAACCCTGGCAGAGGGTGGTATGAGCCATGCTGACTTCCTACTCATTTTACTTGATCACCCTGCTGTATTCTGATTGGTTAGATAACTCCAGATGCCCCCCCTTGATAGAAGTATGGCTTTTTTAGACAGTCTCTCGGAAACCACTGACTGTCAACTTGTCTACTTGGCAAGGAAACCTTAGTTTAAGGTAGAACTTCCCTTCAAAAAACGGTTAGGAATTTAGCAAGCATAATGACATGTTACATCTCTGCATTATAGGATTCTGTGGGTCTTTTGTATGTCATATATAATGCTTGCGTTAACAATCCTTCCATACCAATAAAAATGACAATCTGAGACACAGACAATGCAAAATATTCCTTTTGTCTTTTAAAAAGAGCAATTAACCTGCAATTACCCAAATCAAACTAATGTGTTTATTAATTATTTGCAGTTGAGGAGTGAGACCATCACTGGAATGAATAAACAAGATCAAATGCTCATGTTTTTATCTTGCTTTACAGTAAATTGTCAAGCATATGGAATGCTTACAACGTGCTTGAATACATGACAATTATGTTATAAGCTTAAGAATTAATATTAAAAATTGTTCAATGCAGATTTGGATGTCCCTAATTGCCATTACATTTTAATGAAAGGCACGTTTCATGTGAAACTATTGTCACCCTATTTAGTCTTCCATGTCTCTCATTTTGTCTTAAATAGGAAATGCCATTCCATTGACTGTTTTTTGCCATGCAACAAGCAATGGTAAAACACATCCATAGACCTCCCCTTACTGCATGTGTTGGACATGTTCTGTTTTAATTATTGTCTAAGCTGCCTTTTGGCCTACTGGAGAAGTGATCCATCACAGACTGCACAGTAAGGCCTATTTCCTGTAAGAGGGCTTGGACATGTTATTGACTCTCTGATAGTATAAACTCTGCAACAGCAATAGCCATGCTACTGCTTCCTGTCTAATCTCTGATTAAACTTGTTGGCTCCTTTTTAAAAGCTTGTGTTGTTTGGAGTAAGTAAAAACAATGTTGTGGCTATTGGTTTGTGACTTGTACATTTCAGATGTTTAGTGGCCAAAGTCATTTTACAGTCCATGTGTTTTATTGGCATCGACATTAAAGGACTATAAATGTTTAAGTGAAGGTGTGCCCCCAAATTACTGAACACGGTGAACAGCGGAAATGAGTCACTCACTAAAAGGGAGCTTCATTATCCCATGGGCTTTTCCTCTAATCAGTATTATTCCTAAAAGAAAACAGCCTTTCAATACAACAGTGCTATCAGAGAGAAGTGTAACCATGTTAACTGCTTCCTGAATTTCCCAAACAAAAGTCACTACATTTACATTGTCCTTGAATAATTTGCTACAAAAATTGAAGTTTATAAGTTATATGTTTATAAACAGGTCCATCAAGCCTGTTGGTCTGTTTATCCATGGCATTAACTTAAAATAAAAATATTTAGTTGTGTGATTCAACAGTTTTTCAATAGCTGTTAGAACTGGGGGCTTGGGTCCACAATTGGACACAGTAAAAGCCAGCAAAAATTCTTATTTAGAAATAAATATTTATAGCAAAAGATTCTGGCTACCAATGGTCTGCTAATGATATACAAGTTATAGAATATATTGTCCAAATCACACTGACCAAAACGTGCACAGTCCTGCAAAATTTAACTTAAAAGAAATAAAAGATGGCTTTTATGCTTATTTTGCATCAATTACTAGCTTCCAAAGTCAATTCCATAGCAAAAAAACATCATAAAAAATACTTGTGATATAAATTTCACAAGTGGGTGGGCAGAAATATGGAGTTGACTGGGGTTTTCATCTGAAAATCTCTGCTGCCATCTCACGGCCGATGTGAGCTATACAATAATTAAGTGAATTCCACACATGATGCGGTATTTCAGGGTTTCTGTTGTCGTGTAAATGAGAGATAACTTGCACCGCTAAACAAATATTAAATTACAACAATTAAGTGTCAACAGTGTTATGTAAAGGATTTGAATAAAGGTAACGTTCACCAAATGGTTAATGAAACAACAACACAAGATATTGTATGCTTTCATTTATGCTTTCAATAGATGTTTCACTTGACAGATCACACAATGTTGAGCTGACAGGCGTGATGGAAATTTGACTTTATTCGACAAACCTTATAGAAAGCAATTGCCTTTCATTTCAGTCGGCAAATTATGAACAGAATTCTAAGCGTGAAATCAGCCGGTTAGTTTGCTCAGCGACAACTAGAGGACTTATTTTGCCTGCTTATTAACTTGATGAAATGTTGCAATAAATCCACCAACGTGAGCACTCTTTTCGTGCGTGACATAGATCAACTATATTTTTAGAGGTATATTGGTCAGGTGTGCAAATATTCTCTTATATATGCTGTAAATAAATGTCAGTGGCCAACAGGCAAAGCCTTGGACATCTATAATCGGGGCCGTTCCTCATTATAAACCTTTTCTTTTCCTTCCAGTCGCTCTCAGTTGTCGGTGAGACCGCCGGGGCGGATCCCAGATTAATTTGGAAAATAAAATAAAAGCCAACACAATCAACTCTTCATCTTATTTTTTTCTGACTATTGTTTTTCTCCCTTGTGGATCTAATTCTTATAAAGGTGAGCGCATATATCCACATTATCCAAATACGTGACGTGAACATTGGACTTTTAAGTTTTTGCCTGAAATGGGAAACATGATAGCGCATGATAGGTTGCTATGACAATGTGTTGGATTTTTTATCATTTTAAGTTTTATTGACCAGCACGTTTTTTAAATTATAATGTTGGATAAGGTACTGTGAATAGTGCTTTATTCATTACAATGTTTTGTTATTGTCAGCTCAAAACACATGCCACTATCAAGCAAAAATCTAGGCTACGGTAGTTAAGACATATACAGGAATTACGGGAATAGAGATCTGATATCATATATGGTTACGTAAATAATCTATAATTCATTTTTTTCTTGTTACGCCGGTGACCCACATCACACACGTTGTGGTGTTACGGTGATTATAACCAGTCTGTTCTGCTTTAAAACACTTTCCATCCATATCTTCGAATTTATATACTTGTACTATTGAGTTTTATATACTTAAATACTTGACGTGTTTCCACAACTACCGCTGACTTGGCCATACCATAAAACCAATACCACTCACATTTATTTCATCCATATGTCATTGTCTTTGTGTGACAACAAAGCAGTCCTAGCTGAAGACATTATCTTTATATATGGGTGTACGTTTACTGTTTAGTAAAGTTAAAATGAATATTATTTCTATTATTAGATGCCCTCGGCAACAAATGGCACCGGGACTGTAAAGTCTGACAGCCCAGACTTGGGATCCGCTCCCGGATCAATGAACCAAAACGCAGCCTGCAACCAGCTCACTGGAACCCAGTCAGAGGCCATGAAGCAGGTGCTGGTGGTTCTTGAAAAGAAAGTCCGCAATATGGAAAAGAAAAAGGTAATTCCAGGTTGTACTACTATTCAAGCATGTTATTTAAATGAGTAAACCATAGTCATGTCTAATATTGCGCAGGCAATACTGGTACAGTTACATATACGTACAGGAACATATAAAGTTTTACTTGTTACCAAAGTTAAATTCTTTAAAATAGATGACAAGATCTGAACCTATCTGAGAAAGGGAGAAACCTGTGTAAGGTTATCGAGTAAAACATTACGGATACCCTGTGGACGTTTGTTAACCTGAATAATACATTTTGACAATTGAATCTGTCATATTCAACAGACGTGGATTATTGTGTGTTGTAAGTGCGGTTTGAAATTTGATCCGAAAACATACATCTTCAGTGCATTATATCTCTAGATCTGTTAACTTAATATCAGAGAGCAAATCCTTCTTCGTTGCAAGAAACCTGGCCATTAAGACCATGGCAGTATGACTTGCTCTCGAGACATTTCGTCAGAGCGGCCTTTTATAAATGTAAGCCTGCATATTATGTACAAGTTAAATAGGCCACGGTCGCTGTTCTTTTGTATCTCCAATCTCAGATGCTAACCAGTTAGCATCCATAGTTTCAGAAAAAGCTAGCCGATGTTCTGAAAATCTGCTTTTGCTTATTTGACGTTATTGTAATTTTCTCTAAAACTTATTAAACAATATTAAACAACATTTCTTAATTCAATTTTTGTAGCTCTTATTGAGTCACTATGCAACGCATTCCCTTACGCTTTTACCCCGTTGTTTTTTACCCTGTTGTTCTGATTACGATGAGCCTCAAACGCACATGGAGATAAAGCTAATATGGCGACCCCAAACGGGTTCATCGCGCTAAAAACGGGAAAAACTCTGCGCAAATGTGCGTGTAAATGGTTTGTTTATGTTTTGGACGATGTCTTGTGACCGTGTTGGCGTGGGTTTGTCGCGATAAATGGGTCACAGACAGCTGTGTGACTGCATGATTCGCAATAAGCGCGTTTGGCCACAGACATCTGCGGGGTCTTTCGGCTTTGTGGTCTTCAGTCTTCGCCGACATGGATTTATTAATTCAGTTTAATAATTAAGTTGTTTATTAATTAGGGGGCAGGAATTCGTTAGATAGGTGCTTAATACAACCACACGATTAGGACTGTATAAACCATACGTTGCAATTGTTATTGTGTGACTTTTATGAATTGCATTAGGGAAACATTTTGGTGTTTATTTAAAAATCAAGTTTTGTCTTGACAATATACACGAAAAACTCCCTCTCTCTCCCATGAAATGAGACCATCTCCATTCTACCACATTCTGGAGCTTTCTAAAACAAAGTTCTTTGCTTTTAGATCTCTTGTTGAATGTGAAATTACTTTTATATTCACGTACCCCAGATTTTCCCTAACATGTTGCTTTAAGCAGTCACCAGGATTTAGACATTTGGAAGTGAAAACAACTTGTCAGATGATTTAAGTCTTTTCATTTAAGCCATAGAATCTGTGCTTGAAGTGATTTTTGTCTTTGATTATTTAAATAAAAATAATATATTTCTACAGAGCAAGCTTGATGACTATCAGGTCAGGAACATCAAAGGAGAGCGTTTAAACCAGGACCAGCTGGTGGGTAAACATTGTTTTCTTTGTCTCAGAGTTGTTGTTTTTATTAATATGCTGAAAATCTGTTCTGTTTATGAATCAATTTAGGAAGCGCTGTCCAAGTACCAGGAAGTACTTCATAATCTGGAGTTTGCGCGGGAGCTGCAGAAGAGCTTTTTGGCTTTGGGTCAAGAAGTAAGTACATGACAATTTGATTAGCTTATTCTATAGCCTGAGGCACCATGGTTTAACTTGACCTTTTAACAACATGTGTACAGATTCAAAGCAAAAGTCCTGAATTCTTAGTGACTTAAAGTGTGTTTATAATAAACTATGTGAGGTGCCTTCAGCCTCAGTTTTGATGCTACAGTGGATTTCTGCATTGGACAGATTCAAAAGACGGTTAAGAAGGTGGCACGGCGTGAGCAGCTCCAGCGAGAAGAGCTGGAGCAGAAAAGGCTGAAGAGGGTTTTGGAGCTGCAGTTTCTCCTCGACCGACTTGGAGATGAAAGTGTGCGGCAGGAGCTGCTGCAAGGAGCTGGAGGTCCCTCGCTGCTCACCGAGAGTGACCTCACTGCCCTCGATGAATTTTATAAGATGGTGGGGCCTGAACGTGACCAAAACATCAGGTGATGTAGATCACATTAATTGATATCCACTGCCTTCATGTTAGTGAGTTTGGGCAAATTTCCCTTTATAGAATGCTGAGTGCTGTTAGTAAAATTGTGTGTCTGTGTTTCTCTAGTTGTAACACAAGGCTCCCTTAAAATGAGAGCTTTGAAAGTTTAATGGTTCCCATATAATATGTCTTTGACTATGCTGACAGTATTTAAAGATGATTAATTCTGAAACACATCCAATTTAACTTTGTGCTTTTGTTTTTAAACAACTGTCTGCATATAAGACAATGTCAGTTGTTTGTACCCTACCATAATCAAACTTTTCGAAGCTTATAATTTAACTGGAGGTGATTATTAGGAGACCCTTAACATATATTCATAAAGCTTGTTTTATATCTCTCACAGTTTGACTGACCAATATCAAGATGCATCTCAACACTTATGGGAGCTCCTGGAGGGGAAGGACAAGCCTGTAGCAGGAACAACATGTATGTCCAATGGACTTTTAAACTCCTTTTACGGTCTGTAGGGTCTGACACTTCCTGAGAACAACTGTGCAATAGGCATGTGTAGGTGAAAGTGTAATGGATAAGAATCGGCATAGAATTCCTGGCATAATCTGATCAGAGACTGATGTCTTCACCAGTGATTTCTTGTGAGGCAGCTTGTGGGTAGCTGTTCGGTCATTGTTTTAAAAATGTTAAGTCTCCAACTGCAGTTTCCTCATGATCCAATTACATGTCGGCTTTGTGCATGCTGATGCAAAGAGATTTGTATTTGCAATTGCAAGAAAACCTTATGAAATGTGCTTTGGGAGCTTTTCACAATGCATGTGAAAGATTTCAAAGACAGTGTAGTGATGTGGGACGTTATGTAAACCGACGAGGGGCATTTCAAGGTAAACCGTTTTTTTCTTCAGAAAAGGATAAGGGAGGGATACGCTAAATAGAGGTCTGTCCTGACTCAGCAGTGGGTGGAGTGGCCATGTCCCCTGCCTTCTGAATCAGTGTTGTCGGTCCTGCAGCTGCAGGGTTGGCAGCTCTCCAGATATACTGACAGTGAAAGATTGAAGATACTTTAATGAGGGGAAAACCTTCAATTTGGTCTATGTTTGAGTTAAGTGCAAGAATAGAAAATAACAGCATACCCAAATGTAATCTTAACATTTGAAATCATGCCAATAACGTTACCTGATGTTGGATGTCTTAGATAAAGGCTGGGATATATTGGTATAAACTGGTCTGTTTATTGCCCAGTCCTAGTCTAGATGGCTTGCAGCTTCTAGTATTTACCTCCTGTGCTGTTCAGTGGAAGGTCATGTGACTCATGGGATATAAATACCATACATACAATACCATACAAATACCTATACACCAGCTTAACATTTAAGTTTGTATGTTAAATGATAGTCGGGTCCAAAGTTGAATCTTTTTGGCCATCTTTGAAAGTAAAACAGAACTGAATGCATTTTTTTACACTAGGCTAACATACATAAACCAATATATTGTTGGAAAAACAAAAATAATGTATAAATTATTTATACATTATATATTAATAGAATTGTCTTAAGTCAATGATTTCATGTCTTTTAGATAAAGCACTGAATGAGACATTGGAGCGGGTTTTGCAGAGCGGTTACTTTGACAGAGTGCAGTCTCATCAGAACGGAGTTTGTGCAGAAGAAGAGGAGCAGACTGCTGCAGTCGAAGCATCTGCGGTAGAGGAATACCCTGCAGACACGGGTAAACTGCATTTCCTCTCGTCTCATATTACCCAATCAACTGACGCTGTATCATTTTCAAACTTCTGCAATCCAGACCGATGAAAATGACCTTTTATTTTTTCTTGCAGAGGGTGAAGTGACAGAGTATACAGAACCCATTCCAATTGAAGCAACAGAGGTGAGACATGTATTTATATGTACAGATAGATATTTATGTTGTGCAATGCAGGCTTTCATATTTTAGTGTGTGTTATATAAACTTGAGCCTTCCTCCCCATTCCAAAAAGAGCTTTTATTGAAATGAAGCTGCAAAAA
>JAZGTJ010020973.1:0-10122 GCA_036877575.1 Botia almorhae
AGTTTATTTTTCCCCTGTTTTGTTACATTTTCTATTAAATTATATTTGAATTAGCTTTGTTTTAAGTTGTTTAGTTAGTATTCTTTCTGTTCATTACTTCTGTTTTCTTATTTGTTTAATAAAACTTTTGTTTTACACCACTGCCTGCATTTGGGTTCTTCCTCCCCACACAAACCTGACATCCACTTTATCTTCTATTCACACAGACTGATCAAACAATATTTTTTTCAACATGCAAACAGAACAGCCATCCAGAAATTATTCACAAAATTGTGTGTGTGTGTGTGTCGTTTTAAAATTTCAACAGCATTTCTCAGAATTCACTTACTGCACTTTTAAATAACGTGGAACCAAATAAAAAGGCTGATTGGTTTCTGACACATTTTATGAATGTAATGTTAGATTTCTAATGAAAAGATGGTGTGTCTTTTATTGTGTGTTAAAACTGTGGTTGCTTAGTTTTGTTGTCATCCAATAGGGGCTGTAAAGCATTTCCGTACTGTTGTGACCTTTCATATGGGGCTATTCAGTTTATCCAGGTAAATCACTGCCACGTTTCTGCTTCTGACTGCAAATACATCAGAGACTACACACATTCCAGACATACATTAGTGATAGCCTGTGAAAATGTATGAAGATGAGTAAAACAGACACTGTTTAATGACAGCCGATCAGTTGTGTGGAAGTTGGTTGTCTTGTGGTGCGTGATGCTTTTTGATATGCAGAGACCTTCATCAAATGCCAGTAGCAGCATGTTGATGAAGGTGGAAGTGACATCCACAGCATACTGACAGCACAAGTGTCATTTCTGTATCATCTCTACAGTACATTGCAAAAGTATTCATACCCCTTGAACTTCCACATTTTGTCACATTACAACCACAAACGTAAATGTTGTTATTGAGATTTTATGTAATATACCAACACAAAGTAGCACATAATTGTGAAAAGTGTGGTATGCATTTGTATTCAGCCCCCCTGCGTCAATACTTTGTAGAGCCACCTTTCGCTGAAATTACAGCTGCAAGTTTTTTGGGGTATGTCTCTACCAGTTTGCACATCTAGAGTCTGAAATGTTTGCCCATTCTTCTTCGCAAAATAGCTCAAGCTCAGCCAGAGCACCTTCTTCCACGTTTGCTGTGTCCCCTACATGGCTTGTGGCAAAGACTTCTTATGTCTTTCTTTTAACAATGGCTTTCTTCTTGCCACTCTTCCATAAAGGCCAGATTTGTGGAGTACACAGATTATAGTCATCCTGTGGACAGATTCTCCCACCTGAGCTGTGGATTTCTGCAGCTCCTCCAGCCTCTTGGTTGCTTCTCTGACCAGTGCTCTTCTTGCTTGGTCTGTCAGTTTAGGTGGACAGCCATGTCTTGGTAGGTTTGCATGGTGTGGCATACTTGTTCCATTTTTGGATGATGGATTGAACAGTGCTCCTTGAGATGTTTAAAGCAGAGATAAAGCCACAATCTCTGCTTTAAACGGTTTATCCCTGACCTGTCTGGTGAGATCCGTGGTCTTCATGATGCTGTTTGTTCACTAGTACATTTACATTACATCTACATTAATGCATTTGGCAGACGCTTTTATCCAAAGCAACTTAGATTGCATTATACTTTAGATTGCATTATACTTTACATTGTTTCTAAGTATGTGCAATCCCTGGGATCGAACCCATGACCTTGGCATTGTTAACTCCATGCTCTAACCACTGAGCTACAGGAAAGCTAGCCCTCTTGTGGCTGTTGGAGAACACTACAAACCACTGAGGCCTTCACAGAACAGGTGTATTTATACTGAGACTAAATTACACACAGGTGGAATCTATAACTAATTAGGTGACTTCTGAAGGCAATTGATTGCACTGGATTTTATTTAGGAATATCAGAGTACAGGGGCTAAATACAAATGCACGCCGCACTTTCAGATTTTTATTTGCTTAAAATTTTGAAAACCGTATATCATTTTCGTTCCACTTCACAATTATGTGCTACTTTGTGTTGGTCTATCACATAAAATCTCAATAAAATACATTTAGGTTTGTGGTTGTAAGGTGACAAAAAAGTAAAAAAGTTCAAGGGGTATAAATACTTTTGCAAGGCACTACTGTATGTGCTTTAGCCTCGATTAAAAACTTGTGCTGTATCATAATACGTCTAAAATAATGTGTTTAAAATAGGGGTGTCGCAATATAATGGTATTGACCATAATCATAATATTAATAACCATGATTATTGATACCATGTTTTTTCGACACATATGATAATATCGTTAATAATTCAGGCACTTTTACAATGGTGCCTAATGTCTAGTCCTGGATTAATCTAAGCACATGCACTGACAAAATGTATGACTTGATTGTACTGTAAATTGCTTTGGATTTACAGTACATTACAGTGAATTAGATTAATCTAATTAAGTCTGTGAAACCAGGCCTATAATAATAGCATACCATACCACTCAAAAAAAACTGCAGTTTGAGGAAGTTTATACTTTTTCTAATCTTTTTCTAATCCTTTTCTAATCTTCTAATTTTCTGTTCTAATAAAAGTTAGGTTTGCTTAGAACGTAATTAGTAATCAGTGAAACAGTAAAAAATCTTTCTGTCTCACTGTGTTAAAAACACCTCTCAGAACACCACACTGTTTCCATAGAAACTTCGCTCTTGACTTAAGAAAGTCATTTAGGAACACATGCACCGGACTCATACTCTCAATTTAAGTATGTCAAATTATTCTTTATATGAACTATAAATTTATAGATTTATTTATAAAATAATTTGTTCTTTAATTTAATTTTATTTTAAATTTTATTACCACCTTCTTGAGGTATCACCTGGAGATACTTTTAAGACAGCATTGAAGAAGTTTTCAGGACAAGGAGTATGCTCTTATTGAAAGTCATTCTTCATCATTTGGTCCAAGGAACCAATGAATTACACTTGAACACAGGTACACAAGTTCAAATATAAGAAGGAGAAAAGAATGAATTCCATTTTTGTCACAAGGTTTTCATCTGTTTAAAGAGGTTTTGGAATATATTATTATTATTATGCTTTTGTTCTTTTGGAGATTGACAGCTATCCATTTTTCTTTTGTGTTCAATGGAAAAACATCACGTTTGTAATAAAATAAGGGTACGTGAAAATGTGAATGGCCATTGCTCCACTTTCTGTAGGTCTGTGTTTTTCTGACAACTTCAATACACAACAAGATGGAAAATGTGTGTATTTTTCCACAAAAAGCAGAACCGTTTTAGCAGATTCGAAAGAATGATGTATGCTGAAGGTTCTGATCTTTTGACAGGTGAGGTCCATAATTTGTTCTCTAATGCTGCTTTGGAAGAGCTTTAGAATTTGGAAGACAGAAGACCACAAGCACATTTACACACTTGGCAGACGCTTTTGTCCAAAGTGATTTACAATACATTTAGGTTTCACATTTTTTGTCAGTACATGTGCTCCCTGGGAATCGAACACACAATGATTGTGCTGCTAACGAAGAAAAGAAGGTGATAGTGATGCACAGAATGTGGATGCAAAGGAAAAATTGGAAACCTTATCTGCTGTCAACATCTGTCTAGCAGAAAAGTCTGAGCGCTCTAAAGAACTGGGCTAAACGCTTTTCCATTAAAAAAAAAATCTTTGTAGAACTTTGGAGAAAATAGAATGAAAAATGATCAAGAGGAAATGATGTAAACGTGAACCATGTGGGATGATTTTCGCAAACGTTAAAAGCTATATCTGTCTGCCTGTATTCAGACCTATAACCATGTGTGGTGCAGATGATTTTGCCAGTCATTTCTGAGCAGCCCCCAGGATTCTCCCACATCACCACAGGACGAGTGTCAAGTATCGCGATAATATTCCCCGTGAGGTGATTCATGTCTTTATTTCATTTTGATTAGGCAGTAGCAGCAGGCGCCTCGAGACGCACTGCAGAGGGCGATGAAGGTTTGTGTCTGTCCCAAGTGTTGACAGTACCTCCACCCCCAGATGAAAAACCCACATCACCATTCACAAACCTCCCACATTTTGTTTGATGTCGTTTGCACAGACGGGTGATTGATGTTTTTGCTCTGCGCTTCTCTAAAGCGGCTGGATGAGTGCGCAAAGTAACGGTGGAAGTTTGGAAGGTGCGCCATCTTGGCTCCAGCAGCAGCAGCGGCTCTCGAGCGCGTCCCCGGAGCCGCTTTCACACACGCACGGCGCGTCACTCACAGCAACCAAAGAAGGTAGAGTGCGCTTATTTAAAGTCCGGAGGTTTGGATATTGGACGCATACCGGTATAGGCTTAAAATGCGTCGACCGACTGGTGGTTAGGAGTTGGCTTAGCTCTTTAGCACGCTAGCTGTTTAGCTTGCTCTGCTAACCGTAGCGCATCGGCTGACTAGCACATTAGCATTATGCTACGCTACCACGTTAGCATCTTGGCTAGTTAGCCTCCCATCGTACTACTGTAGCATTTACTGGTCGAATAGAGCAGCCTTTTACCGGTGTAGTATCAAAAGATGACTCCCCTGTTTCTCCCTACTGTGGTAAGGATTAGGTGTTGAGGCAGGCTTTTCAGATGAACACCAATCAGTTAGCAGCATCCTGAGTGTATGAACCAATCAGAAGCAGGGGAGTCGTAATCTCACGGGTATTCGAATTTCGGCAAACACCGGATAAGATGTTAGCGTCTTCGATAGCTAGCATATTAGCATGCTGATATCGTTGTGTTAGCATAATAGCCCCTCTGGTGTTAGCGTGTTAGGTTGGGGGTGTGTAAGGTATTAGTAAACAGTCTCTGGGACTTGAAAACTCTGGTTGGAAAAATTGACTTATTAATTCACATTAAAGAGTGTTATTATGGAAAGACTGGAAGGATGTTATTGTACTGAGTAAATGTTGCCATGCGTATGTAATGTTTAACACTTACAGTGTCATCCAAAGGTGTGTTGTGCCATGAAATATATACAGTAGCTTGTTAGGTTTTGGTCATTCCTGTATTGTTATACCTGCAGGTCTGATATTGTGGTTTCTAGCTGTCACACATGTGAATTTTAGGATGTAATTTTTGGAGTTGTTGACCAGTTGTTAACCTGTATGGGTCAACACACCTGAACATTAATCCTGTTGGCAAGAATTATGCCTGTAATACTAATGTGTCTGTGTGTCAGCAAACCTAGTGGTCATATGGATACACTCTTCTTTCCATGTTGCTGCTTTTGTATGTGTTGTTTCATTGCAGAGTCTAAAGATAAGTGATATTCCTTTAGGCAGATGTTTAGGTTAGAGCCTCTCAAGAGCTGTTAAAATGAGAGATCTTGGTGTAGCACTGCAAAGAATGGAAAACATGAAGAGTACTTTATTGGAGTTAATTTTCACCTAAGATTATATAAAGGCTCACTCTCCCCAACTACTACTTTCCTCAAAATGACAAATTCTTGTTTCACACTACTAATTGTGGAATGGGTACTTTTAAGATATGAATGTATGAATTTTGAAGTTTTAGTATCGACATGTATTAGTGCAACTGGTTGTATAAAACCCAAAGTAGGTGTTTTGATTGACACTGCAAGTATGTGTCAAGAACAGGTGGACACGGTGCCTGTGAAGAGCAGAGAGCTAAAATGACATCCTTGCATTGTAAGGGTTCACCCGCCTGCATGTGCAGGGGCCTGAGAGTGCAGGAGACCCATGCAGAATGTCAAGGAAATGATGTCTCCTCACCAGAGAGAGGGGAGAGAGAGGACAAAGAGTGAGAGGCAGGATTGAGTATCACTCCTTCACTTTGCAGTTGTGCTTTGCTTGTGCTTAAGTTATTTTCTGTTTGAAATGTCAAAATGTAATGAATTAATCCTGGAGGATGCTTTAAGACACATCTGTTTTTTTGTGGGTATATTCATCAGATATCTTGTTTGGAAATATAAATAGATGATTTAGCACTTTCTAAGCAGAGTCTGAGGCTACTTAAAATAACCTCACCTTCTACTGTTGGTCTCTAACATGAACTCTAAGGATAAACCTCTACTGCCGTCTTGTTTATGCCCAGGCCTGATAACACCACTGATCTTTGCACTGCCATTTTGTGTCAGAGGGAATGCACTGAGCATCCATGTTGGCTCTTGGTCCTGGGGAGAGGGAGAGAGGGATAAGTCTGGTTAAAGGACTGCAGCCAGAGACTACATTGCAGGAGAGTTTAATATAGCAGCATCTCTGTTGATTTACTCCCAGTGTCATGGAAATAGGTCCAAATTATCAAACCAAGTGACATCACAAAGGATGCTAGACTTTCCTCAGATATAATGTCACTTAATTTGGCCATTTTTGCAATGCCTTTAAACCAGCAGCTGCAGGTTTGGTTTTAGTGGATGTAGAAACTAAGTCATGCTACTTTTTTGACATGTTGGATCAGTATTGGATCTGTTCTGTCTGCAAACTGTATATGCATTTATGTGTTGCAGTAGGTGTGGCTTTGGAAGCACTCTGAAAGGGGGCCGGATCTTATGCTTTCACAGCTATGTTGCTAATGCTAGCCTCCAAAATTGCCTATCCCAGTAATTTTCAGTCCTGGTCTAGGGAACCCACATTTTCACTCTTTTAATATGTCAGTCAATAAACAATGTGTGTTAGGGGTTGTTTTGGTGATATGTTGTGCTCCCAGCAAATTTTTAACAAACAAACTAAATCATTCTGTATGGTATTGAAAAGGTCCTAAAAATTTAACGTTTCTTAAAATTTGTAAAGGTCTTAAATTTCTCCTAAACCTGCAGAAGCCCTTAATGTTTTTTGTAGAACAAATTTCTTGGTTTGATATTTTGTTATCTAATGTAATAACATCCTCCAGACATTTTACGTGTGACATAAGTGTCTCAATACATTTTGAGATATTTCAGGGTTAACATATTCCTCTTCGTTTTAAATAAATATGGAGATGACAGATTAGAATGAGACTTGCTCTCTCTCTCTGTCTTTCTCTTTGTCCCTGTCTTTGGTTTCTCTTTTAGTAAGTGACACTGATTAAATAATCACACACATTTATGAAGTATCCGAGCTCAACCTGTGTGACTGCACTGATTTAATTTAATGACTCAGTGGATGGGAGTCTCTTTCCACAGCAGTTATAATGTGCACAATTGCTACGTTTTGTGTGGTAAGTTGACTCTTGAGCTGTTGTATATCTTTAGAGCTTTATGTAAACTTTTGGCCAAGTGTCATAGTCTGATAGTTTGTCAGAGTTTTTGGAGGAAACGGCTATAACTGTTTACTCTGCACACTCTGAGTTTGAAAAGGTGAAGTCTGTACCACTGTCATTCACTATTGAACCACATATTTAAATGTATATGAAACACGCATAGGTTACTACTTAAACTAGTGGGGATCTTAGTACAAGATTTTATATATACACAAATCTTATATAGTTTTAATGCAACTGAACTCAGACCACCTTCTACAGGTTGTCTGTGGATCAGTATGGTGATGAACAAGATAACTTTCACATAACCAGGTTTCGCGTGTGACCCCGTATTGATACTAAATGCTGGTGTGAAAGCCCCCTTACTGCTTGTGAGGAAGTACAGGTTGTTGGGTTCGACAGCTTGTGAGGATGATGGTATTGATGGTGTGTATTGGAAGTACAATTATGTACATGTTCTGATTTGTTAGGTTTTGTCTATGTCCATGTTTTTGTGTTGTTTGTACAGCCCTTTTTTAAAGATTTCTGTGCTGGTTTATTTTTGTTGTCTCATCAATGTCAGATTTACCTTCCCTTTGAAATATCAAACAGATGTTTCCTAACTCAGTGGGCTTGACTAGAAAAAGCAGTAATGTAAAGGTTAATAGTGATGGTTGTGCAAGACTTCACTGACTGAAAATGACAGACATCGTGCAAAAATCCAGAGCATTTACATTTATGTGATTATTGAGTGAAATCCCAGTTTTCTCAATGTATCTCAGTCCCATCATATTCATAACATTTCTCAGGTTATCTGCCTGTTTGGCTTCAGTGTCATAGCTGCATCAACACTCTAGGGCATTTTAAATATGTGCTTTAGTTTAAAGGTTACTGGCCAGGTTTTCATGGTATATGACATGGTGATTTAACAGATGCTTTAATCCAAAGACAAAGAGCATTTAACATTTTGCCATATAAACCAACAAACCCTTTTTTTTAGGTACTACACTTAGTATCATCAATAGTATATATTATTATATGGCATATAACATACTGTGTAGTGGAGTATATAAGATAAAAAAACTAAAGCTACACTACTTTGCATTCATCCATAAAACTTAAAAGTGTTGACAGGCCTGTTTTCCTTTGAAAAGAGCTTTTAAAGGTAAAACACCATTTACTCTAACCTTTTCGTTCACCCCTAAAAGGTAGTGTTAAAATGTTAGCGGGTCTGTATTCCTGCCGAAAAATGCATTAATAAGGTAAACACACATTCCACAGGTTGCCATTATACACTGTAAAGAGTTTTCAAAACGTTTCCTTTATGACTTGCATTTGCTTATGCAAAGATCTTAGTGGTCGTTTACATTAAAGCCTTGGAGGCCAATAGAATAATGTAATAGTGTGTACAGTGAATCAGATTTTAACCCTGATTAGGATTCCTGTCTCTCACTCAATGTTATATAATCAGCTGTGATATTGGTGTCTTAGAAATATTGGTTAATTTATAAAAATGAATGATATTTTCAGTGATTATGTGGGCGATATAAATCAGAAAACATTTTGAATTTCATTGTATTGATTTTACATCAGCTTTTAATTTGCCTCTGAACCCTCCAGAAGTGTTAGTCAATACTTTTTGAGAGGGTCACGAGTGATGTTTTAATGACTTTTCTAATTGAAATGTTACTAGCTTTTTGGTAAAAAAAAGTCTTAAAGTTTTACTCATATCTCTGAATAAGTTTATTGAATCGATTCTGCAGTTTCTTCACTGACATCTCTGTGTGGCATCTTTTCCTTTTAAAATAGTTTATTTAAAAATGCATCTAAATGGTGAAAAAGATTAAATATAATTTGGTGTGTTCGTTTATTTAAAATAAGGAAAATAATAAGTATATCTGGTTTCTAACTAGATATACTACTTTTACTTTTGATATTTAACCATTTTCAATCTGTTTAAAAACCATAGCTGTTTCCTGTGATGTCACAGATGTTTAGCATACATTGTTTTGTGGGACAGCATGAAGTGTTTCTCTGTAGCAGGGCAGCAGTGTGATTCTGGCACTGTGCTGCTGTAACTGTGGCAGGAGTAGAGCCCTAATGGCGGCTCATTACATGGAGATAATGATGGCTGGGTTTTGCACGCCGAGAACACCCAGAGCACCCTCAAAGCGACACTCACTCGTCATGCCTGAGGGACTGATGGGGAAGAGAGGATGATGGAACATGAATGTGAAAGAGTGAGATGAAAAGCGGGTGGGGGGTGGTTAAGGTGGGCATGCTGAAGCTGTGTTTATGTAAACAGTGTTATTTGTGTTAAAATGACAGTTTTAACTTGTGTTGTGGGTGTACCTTAGTTGTTTCCTCAATGCATCTTACTGTGTTAACCGTTCTGTTTTAAAGTACTGTATTGGCATGATTGATTTTACATACAGTATTGCCAAAGCATCAACACAAGCACAGAAAAGCAATGACAGAAAAAAATAGTGACAGCGATGATGAAAAACTATGTACAATATGCATGAATTCTATGTAAGGTTGCAGGGAATGCTGGAGCCTGTCCCAACATATCTCAGGCCATTGGCACGGAAACACCCTGGACCGGTGGCCAGTGTACAATATCCATTTTTTGGTAAAATAAACAGAGCACTTAAGACATTTGAATACTGAATTATTCTGTTGTACAGATCACTGACACTGACTATAGTGGACAAAAGAGAGGTCGTGTTCTGAGGGTCATTAACTTGTCCCAGTGACAACTGTATTTGATCTTTTTTTGAAGATCAAATGATAGAAAATAGCAACATGCAACAATCAGATCTGTTTCAGCTTTCCATCTCGTGTGTGTGTGTCGGTCGGTTAGTGTGTGTGTCGGTCGGTTAGTGTGTGTGTGTCGGTCGGTTAGTGTGTGTGTGTCGGTCGGTTAGTGTGTGTGTGTCGGTCGGTTAGTGTGTGTGTGTCGGTC
>JAZGTJ010020974.1:0-10122 GCA_036877575.1 Botia almorhae
ACACAACAAAGCTGATGGGAATGACATGAACCAGGAGAAACCATCAAATCTGACCATTTGACAGCACTACCTTTTATCCCCCAACTTAACACAACACACACACACACACCACGACCCCATCCGAGCAGAAATGAATCCGGTGAGCTCCTCTAAACGAACAGATTTTGGACACACAGAATAAGTGGTGAGGCAAATATGGTGAAATCAGCAACTATCACTATGAACACATGGAAATGGAAGAGCCTGGTGCCCAAGTCGTCTCTGGCTCAGTCCAGTCCATCTGTTACAGGGTAAGAGACCCATCACATACACACGCTCCTGTATGCATCTACATCCATATGCTTAGGTTTTCCCTCTAGTGACATCACAAACATGCACACAAACTCATTTAATCCTCCAATGACATGAGCTTCTGCCTCTCTGTCTTTAATCAGTCTATCGAAATTAATCAGAGCTCATTGATCCACTGTATCTGTATGAATAAACAACACATGCTGTCCGCTGCCGACACAAACACAGCCGAAACGACATGTCTACACATGCCACACACACACACACTGTGTAAAACAGGCAGTTTAAACACAGTTTAAAGGGTGAACCTTTGCAGCAGGTGAAAAATGAACATCTACAGTAACTAATCCGCCCAACACAAGGAAAGTCACAGTGGCTTCCAGACACATCTCATAAATGACACAGTAAGCCTCATATCTGATATTTGGGCAAGAGAGAGTTCAGCTTTTCCTGCCCACAGAACAGAGAGCTTCTGTCTTCTCTCAGTTCTGCTATCCACTAGGTTTGGAATGGTCACACCACACAGCATATAAATGTGGCCCATTCTTTTACACTGTGTGTGTGTGTGTGTGTGTGTGCGTGTGTGCGCGTGTGGCTGCTGCTGCTCTTGCTTCGACCTCTCCTCCCATCAGATGTGTAGTACATCAGTAAACCAGCGATTCAGCTTTGACAAACGGTAATAGGTTTATGCTCGTCTGTGTGTGTTAGTAAGATGCTGGGATGTGCAGTCCTACAGCGCCAGTTCTAAATGTTGTGTTTTCTGACGTCACGACGCACTTTCACATATTCAACGAGAAGAACCAGAAAACGAATCGACAATGTTTCAGACAGGTGTAACTCGGAACAGAAAAGGGGAAATAGTCAGGAAACTGAAGATGCAATCGTTTTTTAAACTGCTTGTCGTATTAACACACACTCGTGCACGTGAAAGCACCATCCGCGCGTGCCCGTGCTGCCCCAGTTCAGAAGCGCGCGGATGAAGCGCCTGTCGCTCCGGATCTTGTATGAGCAGGTGGGTTCAGAACAGGTTCCTCGAGCAACACCAAACCGCACACATTACAGGACAAAACTGATCGTATAACTGACCAGAATACCCAATGATGACAGCCTGCGTGTATTTAGCCGTTCATACGCGAGAATCCTGCTTGCTATAAGAAATATGCAGAGACACAGTACAGACTTACAGGCTGAATGTATCATCTCTTTAAGGAAATGTCATTACCTGGTTATGGTATTCCAGAAGGCAGAAATCCGCGGTTTATGTGCAGTGGGATCTGTGGGTATTTCCTCGTTTTCTCTGTTGTTTATCGGGGCTATTCCATCAGCATGAGCTGCAATCTCTCATACGCAGAAACGCCGAAAAACCCACTACATTTCCCGTTAAGCTAAAGCAATGCTTCGCAATTTCTCCTGACAACACCCCGGTATCACAAAAATCCTTACAAATGAACAACTGCGTTCGCACGCCGCTCGTTTACCGGGAAGTGCGCGTAAATGAAGTCTAGTTAAATCTGTGCTTTAAAATTGGTGTTTGGCGACCACAGCTTGTCTCTCCCGTCATATAATGTTGAAGAATGCCAAAACAACAGCCATTCACGTCTACTACTTTTACATTTATATCACATATTCGTTTTTGTCTGGTTTTATAAGCTGACGCGGGTTTAATCTATCTGCATCCTCAGCGTCTCATTCCCGCTACTGAAGGCGTTCGCGGTGCTCACCGCCGGCTCCGGTGCCCCCGAGACAGCGACTGCTACAGCGGTGCCGCGATTACGGAGCCTGTGCGTCGGGAGATGCTGTGCTTTTTGATTGCCCGTCTCTCGCTCTCTCTCTCGTGCGCGTTCACGCTCTTTCTGTGACGCTCTGTATCCAAGCCGCTCTGTCGCTGTGACAACGCGCGCGTTCTGCGCACCGGCCTCCTGTAAGATGCATCTCTGAAGCAAACACTAATAACACACGCCACTAACACGGTGCTGTCGATAAGCGACAGGTGAATTTTATTAAAACGTCAGCTTTCTCGCTCCTCCCCCCCCCGCACGACGTCATCTTCAGCTCTGCGTCACAATGACGTCACGGCATATTAAAGCAGCAGAAGCTTTTCCAGTACCTTATATACCTTATGTAGTGTACAAATAACTCATTCTTATATCACGTAATGTTATATAAACTGTGATACAAATTGTACTTCTGCATATTTAAACATTTTAAATGTAGACTATATGGCATATTGATCAATATTATCTAATAGTCAAAACTTGAAATAATTAGGCTAATTAGTGAATACATTATAATCAGTCTACAGGCAGATGTACACAAACGACACATAACATTTCCTGACAGCGACCCATCTATTGTACACAAGTGTTTTAACCCCTGAATAAATGAGTAAATCATTAAATCTCTGTAGACACTGCTGGACTTCTGTGTAGACTGCACAACATATAGAATTGTTTAAAAACTCCATCAACCACATCTGACTTACAAAGAGAAAACCGCAGCATAAATAAAAACATTACCCGTTTAATAATTATAATTTCTGGTGTTGTTCCAGTTTGCTACAGAAATAACTGCATGAACTCTGTACAAATGAAACAGGAAATGCGATTCACCTGGGAATACTCAACTTCTAATACTACAGAATGTTATAAGACCAAGCAAAGCTTCCACTTTATTATAGAATAAATCAATTAACCGGTCTCCAAACAACACAGAGAAACTTCAGCAGAACTCATGCAGACTGGTCTCACCTTAATTTGAACTGAAGCTGAAGACAGCAGGTGTGTCCAGATCTGTTAAAGTACCGGAAACATCTGCTCTGGGCAGAGGAGGGACTCATTCATGCTGCCTCTCACAGCAGGAGGGAGACACTTCTGGCCTGACCTGCCACAGTTCCCTCAGCCTTCCACATACAACTGTTTATCTACAATACAACACCACACTCAGCAGGACTCTGCCAGCATCAGTGTATCTGTATATAAAACAAGACCCAGAACTACATCAAACCAGTGCAAACCAGTACATTATCTAGGGCTTCACATCATTCTATATTTATATCATTTGTAAACATTCCAAACATGAAAACCAAAAACTCTTCAGTGACATTTCAGTGACACTACCCAACATGGCTGAAAAAAATATGTATACTTGGAGAAATGACTCCTACTGGTTACAGAGTTGGACTTAACCAGAAGGTTTGAATCCCAATACCATCAGATAACAACATGATTTTCAGTGTGTGTGTAAACATATCACTCACTACTCCAAAGTGTGTGGGACCTAACTGGATGGGTTAAATGCAGAGGATCAATTCCAGGTATGGGCCATTTTCACAAATTTGTTGCTGAGTAACTGGAGGAAATGTGAATATAGTGTTTTTATAGTTCTAAACATCACCGGCCTCACGCGGTGTATTTTTGTCAGATTTCTTGAGTGACTGATGTGGCTTTCTGCCAAAGTGTCTTTAACAGTCATGCTGTGGAAAATTACCAATAATGAAGCTGAGGGAACACATGAAAGACGAGAAGAGGAAGTTGGATGGATTTAAGGGGATGACTAAGAAGGAGTAAATAGGTTTGGGGGACTGAGATTTATCCTGCTCAAGATGGTGACAAGACAGAAACTATCCGAGACAAGAACAAAGCTGCCTGATGTCCCTAATACATATTACCTTTGTTTCACATGTCCACTCTGCACCTCTGCACTAAAACACGGAGAGAGAGATTTGAAAGGGGGATGGCGCACAATTCTCAGTGGATAAGAATCAGCCATCACAAGAAATGGTCCACACCAGACAAGACTGACATGTGTACACAGCCAGAGTTAATAGACCAAACAGCCTCTTTGATATTTGCAACCACACACAAGAAAATGCACAAGCATATGTCTCTCTCACACATCCGCGCACACAACCACACACCGTTTGCCCTTTGGGGGTCGTTGCAACAGGAGAGGGAATCCCTATGGAGCTGCACATTCCATAAAGCAGTGTTTTATCTAATGCTCTCTCGCTCTCGCTCTCTCTCATTTCTGCTGTGGTACTTTGATCTGTCAGACTCTGATGTGAGCAGATTCTTTGAAGTGTCTTATAAGATGCTCTGGTGCTGATGTGGTCTTTCTTATAACACATACACACAAATAATTTACAGCTTGTTCATCCATCTGTCCACACACACACACACACACTTTATATATATTAAACTAAGCGTGTGTCATTATTATTTTCTCATTCAGTAAGTCATTGCTCTCATACAACAGACACATTATAAGCTGGATTGTGAGCGGAGCACTTTTTTCTAATGCTTACAGACATCACAACGAAAATATCATACAAAACATGTCGAGGTTATATTTCACTTCAAAAACAAAAGAAAATCATAATGTTTGGCTGCTAACGTCACCAGAACAATAACACAATGAAGGGTTGTTAGTTTTACTGCATGTTATTTACTGCCAAATAAAATACATATCCTGCCAAAGGTGTAAGCAACAAGCTTCAATATTAAGTCATTGTTGTACGAGAGAAATCTTAAAAAGAAAGCAAATTTCTTAATTTGTGTCAGGTGTAAAACATGCAAAACAAATATCATACATGTGCATCTTGATGTTCTTATCCAATGACATAAACGCTGGTGAGAAACTTCTCAGGGCTGACCAAAAACAACCCATTACTTTGATCCATTACTTCAGACGCATTGAAGCAACGCCGTTTCACCCCGTCAGAAACCCGAATCTCTTGTTGTCACTTGTGCTGAAACGCGATTCTAATCCCGAAAACAATTCAAGTCCCAAAAGAATCAGAATCGAGAGTCGAATTCAAGTGTTTAGAATTGATTCTCTTGCGAGGACTCGATTCAGCTGCAGGGCCATGCGTGTCCGGACGTAAACACAACTGCTGTGACTATTACCTCCATAACTGAACTAATACAAACACAAACTACTACAAACGCTTTCCATACTTACTGTAATAATTCTGTTCATCAAAAAACTCGTCTGGTGACTCTATGATTTATTCAGTCAACCGATTCGTTCATTGAATCCATTATGACCGGCTGTTGTTCAATGCTGTGATGCGAATGAAATGTTTTACCTATCACCTACAGGTCAGCAGTCCCGGGAGATAGTGCTGATCAGTTCCAGGATGAGAGTATGAGGGGTTTAAGAAAGATTAAATGATATTCAGTTGTCTCAGACCAGGTTCTCCAACCGCTTAGTCACGGCTGTCCATCTGGCACACACTAAATGTGTTTTAGCCTTAAGATTCTGTGAAGACCTTCAGCTCTCCCACACACGAGGGAATTGTTCTACTTGCTTTTGGTTTCAATAAACTTACAATAGTTCCTTGGAACAACATTTTCACCTTCTTGTCTCGCACATGTTTAAAATCAAAACGTACACAGCAAGGTGTTATACTGCATCACACATACGCACCCACACACACAAACAAGTCAACATAGTCACAATAAAGCACAGTACAAAAAGAACGCACACAAACCTTCATGTGTTCAGAGGTGTGAGCGTCACACTTTCCCATCAACACCTGGGATTCAATTCCTCTTGCCACCTCGGGTGTTAAAGCTGCACAGATCGGTGATGTTGGTGGAAAATGCGACATATCTTTAAACAGTAACTTTATGAGGCTTTCATTACCTTGCTGATGGCAAATTCGTTTCAGACAGACAATCTGACAGCTCTCTCCACAGTGTCACTAAAGCAGCATTTGAACTGTGTGTTGACACCTGTCTAAACTCTGAATGTCTGATAAGTGGAGCAGCGTCTGTGAAGACACATTCAGAGCTGCTTGTGACGCATTCAGATGGAATCACATGTTTAATAAATGTAAATTGTCCTGCGACAGATCAAATTAGATTGGGACGACACTGTTGGCATGGCATTAATGCAACACAAATGCACTACCTTGTGGTTGAGCACTAGAACCGTAAGTTAATACAGACTGGATTTATACTAAGAGCAAGACCTACAATCCTTCATGTGGGAGTGTAGAAGTAGATTTTTGGAGGGGTGCAGGCCAATGCAAAACCTTCTGCCACTTTGCTGTGGGCATTATGATGTGGAATACAAACCACATGTCAATATACCTAGCGAACAGGGAACGTTTCCAGAACGTTGGCTAATGTTCTCTGAAAGTTCTGTCAGAAAATGTTATCAAAATAAGTTCTTACAGTAACATTAGTAGAACATTTTCCAATGTTATGTATCATGTATCAAAAACCTTATTCATAGGTCGTTAGTGGAACAAACATTTAAAAACATTACAGGATTTAAAAAGTTTGATCAAGCAATAATGCTAATGCAATGTCTAAAAATGTATGAATGTTTCTAGAACGTTCAAAATAACACATTTAACATTTTTGTTACTGAATAGAAATGTTGGGGAAATATTTTTCTCTTTCTTGTTTGAGAGAAGCAAACTTCATCATATGACTGTTGTGAGATTTCATTACTGTTGAATTTGGATATGAATCTGTACCTGACTGGAAATATGTGAGGGTGCGGAGTGAACTGAGTGCCTTTACAGAGACTGTGTGCAGGTATGCATTGTATTTAGCACAGTTATGGTCACCAGTGTCAAGCAGAGTGAACACATGTCCCCTTTTTTGTCCTTCTTAAATCGTACTTACATATCCATGAGTTCTCCATCAGTCTGCGGTCGGTCTCACTCGTCTCGAATGAGCAGCCAGCGGGTGTCATTGAAGCAGTACCACCTGTCAGGGTCAAAGGGCAGTTACCAGAGGCAACATACTGACACCCCACTGTCCCTTTCTGTCTGTCTCTGTTCTTCTTTCTCAGCTTGCATGACAAGAAACAGATTAATAAAGCAGCACTAAGTGGACAAGGGGTGACAGTTCTGCAGTGTGTGTGTGTGTGTGTGTGTGTGTGTGTCACACTTTCCTGGCATCTGTTCATAACTGAAGCCCATATGAGGTCCGGCATGAGGAAAGAAAGCCAGAAAGCAAACATTGAATGAATACTGGATACATCCACCTGCCCTCAAYACACACACACACACACACACACACACCCACACACAGTGGGAGAACAGATTGGGAAATGCAGGAAGAGATGGAGAGAAATGGAGGCAATGAGAGGGAAACAGGCAGAGAGATGAAGGGGGAGATAGATACAAAGGAGAAAAGAACGCAGGAAATCTTTTCTCATGATCATTTTTATATGAATATGCAGGTAGTGTGTATGTGAGACAGTGAGACATGTGTGTGTACTGACAGTCTATATATGAGAGATGACTTTGCTTCTGCAATAATTACTAGGAGCACTACATATAATGTCTTTTCAATAAAAACACATTTAGTAAGGTTTATATAATGACAAAACCAGTAAACATTTTAAGAGTGTGTAAATACATACATGTGTGCATTACAGTGCGTTCATACTTCAGTGTGAATGTGTGTTTATGTAGAATAACAGTGTGTGCATGAATATTGCGTGTCTCTGTTCGTGTCTGTGATGCATGCGCATACACTCATGTTTTCCTGCTGTGAAAGAATCTCAGAACATGATTAACTCGGAATCTCATGAATTAGTCATTGTACATATCAGAAGCAAATGTGTCTGCTTGATATTTCTAAGGATGATCCATAACGATTTCATAATGGTTCTCTGAAGATACAGTTAACGTGAGTTCTTGAACTTACCAAACATTTACATTTACATTTAGTCATTTAGCTGACGCTTTTATCCAAAGCGACTTACAAATGAGGACAAGGAAGCAACTTCGACTACAATAAGAGGCAACAGTGAATAAGTGCTATAGATACAGACAGGTCTCAGGTATTTCAACACAGTATAAGAAGGTTTTTTTTGTTGTTTTTTTAAGAAGTAGAAGTGGCGGTGTGTTAGTAAATTAGTGAAGACGAAAAAGATGAGTTTTTATTTGTTTCTTGAAAATGGCTAATGACTCCATCAGAGCCATTCTGATGTAGATATGGCGTTCATTCCACCAACCGGGCAGAGTGAAAGTAAGAGTCCGGGAAAGTGATTTCTTCCCTCTTTGGGATGGAACCACAAGGTGACGTTCGTTAGCTGAACGCAGATTCCTGGTGGGCACATAAGTGTGAAGAAGTGAAAGCAGGTAAGGAGGTGCGGATCCAGTAGTCACCTTGAAGGCAAACATCAGAGCCTTGAATCTGATGCGAGCAGCTATTGTCAGCCAGTGCAACTGGATGAACAGTGGCGTGACGTGTGCTCTGTTAGGCTCGTTAAAGACCAAAAAAAAAGCCACCATGTGTTCCAGCATTCTGACTAATGCTTATCATCATCTTGTCCTTCGCCTTCATTCTGATTCATGGTGATGAATACTGTGATACTGTAAATAATGTTTCAGCACTTCCACCATCACATAATGTTAAAATAAAAAACAGTTTCACAGGTTATTTAAAGTCAGCTCATCCTGGTCTTTACATAGTTCTGCTTCCAGGAATTATTTTTAACCATTTATTTATTTGTTTTTATAAGAATGTATTTGTTAGTTTATATAAGTACTTATTTATTTATACAATCCTTTATTTGTTTGTTTAAATAAGCATTTATTTGTTTGTTTATATAGTTAGTTATTTCCGCTAACTGCATTTGTAAGATGTCGGATGTATTCGCAAAACGGGCATGAAAAGCAGAATTGACAGGAAGCCAAATAATGAAGCTGTGGTTAAAATAAACCATGACGAAGTGAAATAATCATTTCTACAGTGCGCTCATTCAAATAAAAGATAAAGCAGAGGAATCTGAAAGGATTTACAGATTAACAGATGAAAGGTGAAAGACGTTTGCAGGACAAATTTACAGACAGGTGGAAGAGTAAAGATTAAACACAGATATCACTGTTTGTCAAACATGTAACATCATGTCACTAGAGTTTCAGAGGAGTTCCCAAAAATAACACAAACTACAGTCAGATATATCAAGATATCTGCAATTTATCATTTATTTACATTTCAATCACATGTCTTGTGCTTTTAAATTTTGCATTTATGCAAAGCAGCACCAATTGAGCTACAAGAAAACATGTTTTATACCTCGGTACTCTGACTGTATGTAAACAATGATGTCTACAGAGGCCTCATATGAGGACACACCTGACAAAAAGTTGAATATTGTTACAAAGGCAAAAGTTCAGTGTAAGTTTTGAGGTCTGCTCAAATCCACTTTTTAAATTAGATCCACTGATGAAACACAGCAGGGCCGGACAGCAATAAGAATCTGCCCTGAAGGAGGCTAAGCCGACCGTTTCCCCCTTTTTTCTTCTTGTATCAGCATAAACAAGGTGTTGACTGTTGCTAGGAGGGCCACTGAAGTCCATCTCCAAATCTGTGAGGGCCTCTCTGCATCTGTGTGTTTATTATGTTCTGGGCTGGTGGTTAGGTTGTATGTTTTATGCATGTATGGGATGTGTTTGTGTGCAGGTTTGAATTTCTAAGTGAATGAATATGAATGTGTGGTTTAATGAACAACATAAGCCACACCCTCTTTCTGACAAGATCTGGCCACACCCCAGACAGTAAAACCTCCTTCTCTATTAATTAACCCCGCAAATGAGTCACAAATTGAATGAGAGGTGCTGAGAGGCGTCTCTATTGGCAGTATTTTTGTTAGAGACACTTGTTAGAGAGGCTGCGTCTGTTTTTTAAGAGGTTCTCTGAGGAGTTTCATAGCTCATCATCATCTGAGAGATTCAATCCACATTCTGCTGGAATTGATCTTACAGCTGGTGAGAACTCAACAGAGACATCATCATGAACATTAGTTATGTGTTTAATACAGGCTGAGTGAAGATAGCTGGTCATGTAGATGATGACCTCC
>JAZGTJ010020975.1:0-10121 GCA_036877575.1 Botia almorhae
TTGGCTAGTTTCATGCTTAAAAAACAAAAAGCTAGGCCGACCCCTTGGCACTTTTTTGCTGTACAGAGCTTTGGGCTGTCACGGGTTCGAGCAGATTAACCTCAGTGTTTCTCAGCAGATATCAAGCTTTTAGTGAAACGTGCATTTGGCACATTTGCTGCATGATTATATCCAGAGCGACTTACAGAGCATTTAAAACAGAACACAAAAAGGTCTCTGGAAATCAAACCCACCAGCTCAGCTACAGGAACAGGAAATCTTGTTACAGTGAAAAGAACACACATGCATAATCGCCTGCTGCGGTACCATTCGTCCATGAAACTTTGTCTTAAAAGCGTTTCTGCAGTAAGATTTTCCACCAGCTAGAAGCTCAATTCAGTTCTAAACAAAAAACACATTCTGTATTTTATGCTAAGCGCTACTTATGTACACAAATCAATAAAATCCTTTTGGTAGTGGTGCTGGTCTTTGTTGCCAAGCCCTGTCTCCATGACAACAAGGCTGATCCAGTAATTTAACCTTGTCAACTAGGCTGAGCTGTGACTAGACCAGGGCACATTTGGTGGTCTGATAGATAGACCTGTCATTTACCCAGCTAATAATTTGAGGTCGTAAAAACCTATTACTAACGTTTACATTGTAATTAAAACAATATTTTGAAAGTTCATATAATTCTGTAATGTTTTTAAAACATTCCACTAACAGCTTAGGAATAACGTTTTTAATATCTGATATATAACGTTAAAAAAGTTCTAGTAATGTTACTGCAAGAACGTTGTGAAAACTTGAGAGAAGTTTTAAAGAACATCAGCCAGCGTTCAGAGAACGTTTCCTGTTAGCTGGGTGTTCGCATAACGCTCACATGCAAACTGTCTTGATAACTTGTATCAATGACTGAACGCGCAGGGCTCGGCGGTCCTCAGATTGCATTGAAATATGACGTTGCGTGCGTGCGTGTGTGTTTGTGTGTTGTTGTATGTATATATCAGATGGCGGGTTATGAAAGAATTCATACTCATTAGCCTTCCCTCCGTGACACCTCTCGGTTCACACAGCTGCACAACCCGCACCCGGGTTTCCTCCGCGCGCCGTGTACGCGCAGAGGGCTCATAAATAACGTTGCTTTATGCAAATGAGTGTTACATCACACCGCCCACGCAAAGCTAAAGGACGCACCGACGTTTCCGAGGGAAACTAATAACTTTTGATGCAAACTCAGCCATGAGGGGCGTAAATTATTCCCGCGGGGCAAGATGAGTCAGTCATGTGACACGGTGTTGAAATTTTTATGTTTCAATAAGTATTAATACAGACGCTAATCACCAGCGCCAGACGCAAACGACAGACAGTTTTAACATTTTGTGTTCCCATTGGCTACTGCATTTTCATTGATAGCTGAAAACGTCATTAAATTAGCCTAATAAAGCTTAATTTTTGTTTATTTCATAGAAGGATTTAGTAAAAAATTGTTTATTTTTTGTTTCTCCTGTAAAGAAAAAAGCAAAGGCAAATATTTATTTTCAGTATTGTATGTCATTTTGCTTCTCGTGTAACTGCGTCTTGTTTTACAATATATTTAAATATGTTTTATTGGAAAACAAAAAAAAGGACGTTTATTGTGACTGAAAGCAAAAAGGAAGGAGAACTTCGGACGGTCTCAGCTGGACCTCACTGAGGAACTGTGACCTCCAGAAACAATGAAGCTAATTTCACAAGGTTTACAGTGAACTTTCCTTCAACCCCTGACAGATCTACTGTACTTTCCCAACTTCTGCAGTGCTGTGGGCCAGGGCTGGGTCGGGTTTATCCATAACACGAAACCAGAGCGTCTGGTTTTAATGGAGCAATGAAAGAGGTTACAAAATGGCTTCCAGAGGGACTGACTGCACTGCCCCTCATTCCCTCCCGAACACAGCTGCAGAAACGACAGACTGTCATCAAGTCAGACGGAGGTCTGATCTCGCTGCGGTCTGATCACAGAGCTTGGCTGGGAGTAATGACACCGTCTCGCCACGCTCGACGTGACGCCTCTGCGTAGGCCTGGACTATTTTGGTTTGGTGGGCGAACGTGAAACTTCTGGTGGTTCGTCAAGTTTTTTGCACAAAACATTTGGTGAAAGCGTTATAAAAAGAAACGCAAGCTGTAGCTGTCTTTTGTTTTTGGTGCCTCAGCTGGTGAAGCATGTTGCTAACAACATCAAGGTTGTGGGTTCGATACCCAGAAAATGAAACATACAGTATAGCTTCAATGTACTGTCATTTGTTTTGTCCACCAATGACATCTTTATAATGACACCTGATGGCTTACCTGACGGATTCACAGGTTTGTATATGATATTTTACAGTATAATCACACAATGGTCTGTTATTGTGGTATAATCTGATGTTATATGAGACAAGATCCACTTCACATGTTTAGGTTGAATGTTCAGTCTTCATTTTAATCGGATCAGAATCAATCAGGTTTGTTGTTTAATATCGATGTTCTGACCCGAGATGTTTAAGGACTCACCTGGTTAAAACGTTCTAGTCTCTCTCTTATGTTAACCAGGACTGGATCAGTCGTTTTGACCTTTATCTCTGGGTTGTGCCTCTGGGCCTTCAGTCCATTTTCCACCACGCGACCTGAATAACTGCCACAGAAACATAACAAGAGGTAAGTAACGAGGGAACGTTCTCAGAATGTTGCCTATCGTTCCCCAAAAGTTATCCAAAAATGTTTTTGTAGTAACATTAGTAGAACTTAATTTAACATTATATATCATAATTTAAAATGTTATTCTATTAAAAAAATGTTTGAATAATATTCTTATAAGCAAGCAATAATGCTAACACAACGTTTAGAAAACGTTTTGAACGTTCCTGGAACATTTCATGTTTTTGTTACGAATAGAGACATTAGGAAAGCGTTCTTGCAAACAAAAATTGTTAGCTGGGTTACGATGATGTAAATCGAGGGCTCTAATAACAATCTACTAGTTCCTAGTGGGCTGAAAATGCAGGGAATCGTCAAAGCAAGAGTGTTATCTATTAGAAACGGTCTCCACGACTGATCAGACATTCAGCGAGACTCTTCACACACATTCATTAAGAAATCCCCAGCGAAGTCTGAAGACACTAATCGAAATACTGACCCCACGACCCTTTAGACCTGTCTTTAAAATAATAGCGTTTTATCTTCCTGCACTGAAGATATTTAAAATGTAAAATCTGTCAGCGCAGTACCACAAAATACACTTTTTGTTATTTAAGGGACGTCCTCTGAAAACACAACTTACAAAAATCGTACGCAGTTTTGCTTCTTAACAGAAATCTTGTCTCGTTTCAAGCAGTTTGTGACATTTTTTTCTGGGAAAACAAGTAAAAAATACAAATTCAAATCACGTTAAGATACATTTTTTGTGTTGTGGATCGAGGCAGGTTTTGTGCGCTGTGTGCGTCAGACAGTTGGCGACTGGGGGCGTCCTGTGGGCATGGCCATCTGAAGCAGAGTCTATGCTGCTGGGATTACTGGAAATGAAACGTTTTTGCAATTTGGGGGAAGGAGTTGATAAAGAAACTCAAGCTGTTAATATTTGCGTTGACTCATCGCATTCTGATTGTCATCTCTGATAACACAATTAACTGGAAGTTGTGACCGGAGGGGGGGGGGGGGGTCTCAACATTGGTCGCCATGGCGACACTCAGAGTTCTGTGGTCGGCAGCCTATGAGATCAACGGGTCAAGAACGAGGCGGGTCAGTCAGGTTAAGATTTTGATTAAGCCTCGAGAGTGAACTCTGAATACGAAGATTTTGCGCACGTTTTTTCACACCGTCGTGCGAGCCTTTTCCCTTTTCATTGTTACGTATACGATACGCATGATGTCCTTGAGACAGACAGACAGACGGATCAAAGGCTGAACGGGGGGAGTGTGTGAAACAGCAGGAGGGCAGAATAATCTAGCCGTGTACATGCACATCAATAAATAACGTTTGGGAGAACCGGCCTGCTGTTTTTAGCGCAGCTCATCTCAGTGAATAAATAATGACCCCTGAAACCTCCGGCTCACAACAAACATGCTTTGTTTGGAGCGGAGACGGGACGGCTTTATTTATTAGTTCGTTTGCTGGTTTGTTCTTTTAAGGCACCGTATGTAAATATGTTTTGGCGGCACAGAGGTGAGATATGTGATTGTTCACTAGATGACAGGGGTGGATTATTTGGCTTATTTAAATGAAGAATGGGTTGTCAGTGGATGCTGTCGTTTTTATTGGTGCGATCTTTTCAACTGTGGCATTTTTATGCGCATAATTAAAGAGGCAGCGGCCCGCTCGACGCTTTAATAAACATACAGTCAAACTATGACTTTGAAAATTACAATTTTTAAAAGGATTTTAAATGATTTTTATTTGTTCAAGGTGCCTTTTTCCAAGTAGTTTACTGGTGTAATTGGTAAATATACACATTTTTATAAAGGAAATACGAGAGGGCTGTGAGTGTGTTCTGATTGGCTGCTTATTGGCCATTTCAGCTGATGAGCGATAAACCACAGCCAATCAAATCAAAATGTATGTGAATTTAAAGGGCTTGCATATTTAAAAGTGCAGACGACGTTAGCAAGCACGCTTAGCTTAACGAATTCCAGTGTTCCAATTTCAGAAATCTCCTTCATTCCTGTCAGCCGTAATGGAACATGTTCCAACAAACCATAACGAACACACCAGCTCATAAACCACCTTCATTATGACGGTCAGGCTGTTTCAAACAAGCTACAAAGAATTCTGCCCGACTCTTTAAACAGATGAAGCGGAGATAACGTGCGTATTACGATGCAGAGAGGCGCGCGTCATCTCGGTCGCACGCATTTCAAACAATCATTAGTGGTCAAATGAACCTGAACATGAAAATATTTACCCAGCAGCCCAAGACCAAAGAGTTTGGAGTTCCCCTTTGACTAAACGCTTATTTTTACATGGAAACCACACACACACACATACACACGTTCCCTTGTGAGGTGCAAAGCTCCAATTAAATTCATCTGCTGTATTGGATTAGCTCATTTGTTTGCTCAGGTTATAAGGCTCAGCAATAAGAACAAGCAATATCCGTTTCCTACGAACTGAAACGTCAGGATTTACTTAGAACGACTCCACCAATGCACACAGGCTAACCACCCAGCTAACAATTGTACATTGTAGAAATGTTTCCTTAACGTTTCTATTAGTAACAGGAACGTCTAGGAATGTTCGAAGTGGCTACTTTTTATGACGTTGTATTAACGTTATTGCTTGCTTTTAAGAACATTATTCCAACAATTCTGTAGCGTTTTTTAAATGTTCCATTAAGAGCTTAAGAATAACGTTTTTGATGTATAAATGCTACACAAATCATTAAAAGCGTTCTACTAACATTACTGCAAGAAAAAGAGAATGTTAGCCAATGTTCTGAGAATGTTCCCTGTTAGCCAGACAGGTGCTATGCACTAGTATTTCATGTTATTTCCTTCTAAACAGACCAAATAAAACCGAGTGACTTCAGTCTGTACTGAATTAGCTTCTATGCTAAGCAGTCTTCTGTCTGCATGTGTTCAGCCGTGTGGTTTATGTGTGTCTGTTATCCGGGTATGAGAAACTTCTGCTTGTTAGTTTTCAGTTCTGTTTATTGTCTGTGGTCTATAAAGAAGGGAAGGGCCTGTGCTAATGTAGGACATCTGTCATGTATCTAGTCAGCTTTGAAGTGCACAAAGCCAACAGCGTCAGCTCATATTAAAGCAGCTGTTGGAATAATCGAGCAGTCGAATAATATGTTGTAATACAAGCAAGGACATTTTACACGTTGTTTCGCTTTTACTGTATCTGTTACCATTTTTTAGGTCAACGAATCACTATAAATACCACAGATGTTCATGTATCATGTTGCATTTTTGGGCTGCGTCTTAAAACCTAGCGAGCTGCCTACTTCGACAGCGTTTTTGAGCCATTGAAATGCAGCTGCCCTTAAAGGCCACGAGTGGAGAGAGACACCACAAGCAGCTTAAAATACCAAAAGGGTTTGGACGGCAGACGGACGGCACTCGCCTAAAATGAAAACAAACATGTCGTTTCCACGGCAACCCCACACATGATCGCTTCTGACCGACTAAAAAAACGCTGATGGAATCTGGCTGAGAGCGAATTATAAGTCATGCTAACGTTGGTTAACTGTGACATCCCACGAAACACGGCGTTAGCTTAGCATTTCTTAAAAGACTTCTTTCGCTCAATTTGAAATGCGACCTAAGCCGTCTAAATTAAGCCAAAAATGAATGTTTTGGACAAAAGTCTGTGAGAAAACAAGCCACATTGTGAACGTGCTTTCCTCGGATGCTAGTCATGCAGTTTTATGACAAGGGCAAATTGTTTTGGCCAGAAGGGGGCAGTGTTGACTCTTTTAAGAAGCTGCCCTACCAAGCAAATCGCCAGTTGTCCAGTTGTGCTCTTGACCTGTTGAGATACGAGAGCCAATGACCCACCAAGATGTCTCGTCTCATCTTGTAAAAATGTGTAGTGAACGTTGTGTTCTCATTGTTTTTGCAGTACCTAGTATGTACAGAGTGGGATCGCCACCCCTCTGTTGTCCATGACAATATTTTAAGGCCTCCCCACCTCCCATCCCAAAAAAGTTTTCTAGAGCTCGGCATAACTATGAAAATGTATATTTGTTATGAAAATAACGATGAAATAACTTGAGTTTTAGTTGTTTTAACTTGTTTTGTCTTATTTTTGTACACCATCTTGAGCCCCTCTAGTAGGCCCCGGGCCCTTGGTCAAGAAGCCCTGCTGAAGAGTGAGCGCTTTTAGTAATCAACACTACACCTCTGCTAGAGGTAGAATTTAGCCCTACATTTGTTTTGGACTTATTTGTAGCTCTCAACCTGACATTCAGCAAACCATTAATAGTGTATCCTTCACACGACAGTCTGACATTATATGTGTTTTGTCTTTGTTTTGATACAGAGATTCCACAAACAAAAAAAGATTAGACAGCTAGTCTGTTTTCTCCGTGGTAACAGTGGACTGTCTCCAGGGCGACCCTGTGGGTGTTTGTGGCATTAGGGGCCCTCTACTTTGGACGGTGCCAGGTCAGTGTTTCTGGGGCTGATTACCCAACTAACAATTTTAGTTGTAAGAACATTTCCCTAATGTTTTCATTAACATAAACAAAAACATTAAAAATGTTATTTAGAAAGTTCTAGAAACGTTCAAAATGTCCAGATTTTAGATGTCGTGTTTAACATTATTGCTTGGTTTGAAACATTTAAAACATTTTGTAATGTTTTTAAAATGTGATACATAACGTTAAAACGTTGCGCTATTATTACTGCACGAACGTTTTTGTAAAACTTTGAGAAAATGTTAGCCCATATTTTGGTGCATGCTTTTTTTTTGGTGCGTGTGTGTATTTCTGGTGCGTGTGTGTGTTTCTGGTGTGTGTGTGTGTGTGTTTCTGGTGTGTGTGTGTGTGTGTTTCTGGTGTGTGCTTTTGTTTCTGGTGTGTGTTTTTGTTTCTTGTGGTGTGTTTGTGTTTCTTGTGTGTGTTTGTGTTTCTGGTGTGTGTTTGTGTTTCTTGTGTGTGTGTGTGTGTGTGTGTGTGTGTTTCTGGGGAATCTCATTTGTGTCACAATAGCGTTCCAGAACTTTCTGAATGAAGCTTCTGTCCAGAAGACTGGAGAAAAGCCACCACACGCCACAGCAGCCCCGCCTATCTTGTGCCCTCAAGACTAATATAAGCCCATCAAGAGATTATGTTTAACTGTTGCATGTTAATGAGTTTTGGTTTGCATATTTTGTGAATGTTAATATTATGCACAAGTGAGTCGAGGTTAACGTCTGATTGGTCGAGCTCAGATGAGGTCGACGCCTACCTCTCCACCACATCCTCTCCACTCCAGCAGGTGTTTTCCTCGACCTCCACCTGGCCCTCGCAAAGCGTCTCAGGAAGGATGGAAAAGAACGTTTTGTACCGTTGAATGTAGCCCATAAACTCCCTGTAGGCAGTACAGACAATTCAGGAAGTAATAAAAAACATCAAACCGGGGGTAATTACACAGCACAGCCTGTTCTGCCCCAGTCACCAGTGTAAATATACAAAGTTCACGCTTGTCTATTCAAACATGCCCAAACGGTGAATGAGGTAAACGCTAGATTGATCTGAGATCTCTGCTTGTGAAGATTATTAATGCTAACTGCGGTCTTCCCTGTCCACACAGGTTTATTTGGTGTGTGTTTTAATTGTTAGAACATTTCTAGGCCGACAGCCAACAGTTTTAATGACAAAATAATTAGGGATAATTCGAATTAAAAACCTTATAGAAAATCGCTGACAGAACATCTGGAAGGAAGCTGCATTAATTTCGACTTGCTTGCAAAGGCCAACGAAGTTAATGTTTTACTTTTCTAATTCAAAACAGACCCCGAGTACGTTCTTAATACACTTTCAGTGGTTTATTGTACACGATTTGTTGGTGCGCAATATTGTAAAGAAATTTTTTTCTCGGTGATCTATCGTTGAATTGGCTCCGCCCCTGAAACGGCATTCTTTTTTGGATGACATCACCAAGCCTTCTTGTGTTTCAGCCCCTCCCCCTCAACCACCTATAATTTCTGATGTATAAAATCACACGTACTTCGAAATCTTTCTCAGGCTTCTGGTTTTGTCGTTTCTGGACGGCTTTAGAGGAAAAGACCTGCAACAACAAGTTAGAAGAAATAAAAGCGATATACAAAAGAAGGAAAGACAACAAGACAGCAGGTATCAGGGGTGGGACCTTCATGAGATCGTTCATCTCACCTTCTGGTGAGTGTACCACGCTGGTGTTGGTTTCCTGTATCAGGGGCGGTCGTGGGACTGGAGGACGTCACTGAGGTTTGAAGATTTACTGTGAGATTCACTGAAGATGTCGGACTGTTCGAGGTGAGACTGACAGGAGTCGAGGAAACTGATTTAGTCAAGGAACCGCAAACTTTACCCACCTGACAGAGAGTTAGAAGAGAAATGATGTCGCTTAAATGTCTCTTAATGTCTCTTAAATGATGTTTAATCTTACCTCATTGGCAAATTTTGGTCTTTTTTCAGTAAAAACCTCAATAAAATTTGTACGATTTATTTTATGCAAACATTTATAAATAAATGACCATGGAGTAAAAATATAATATATATATTTGTATAATAAATATATACATTATTAATATTATAAATATATCATGTCTGAAAACAGGTAATTTGTGCATTTTTGCTTCTTGAGTAAATTGGTCATGTGTTATGAATGTTAGATATTTTAGTAAAGGCAAAGTTAGATACTATCGCTATTATTATTAATGTTACTATTTTGTTTAGCAGTGAATGGAAATCATACAGTAACAATGTTTTGTACTGGCAGAATTTAACGAGATGACTCCATCTGCTGGCCACTGTTATACAGCACAGTAACACTCCAGTAATATTTACAGTGTGACTTTTAACTAATTAAAACTCAAATGTGTGCTGTGTTTAACGCTAATGAAATGGTAAGTTTTGACACACAAGCATGATTATTATGTAAGAACGAATCTGTATGCTTAAAAATTATTTGTCTGTGTTTGATACGCTGTCATCTTCTCTACAACCCCCAAATATATTAGTACTCTTTCTTTTTAGTGGCTACAAGAGTAAAAAAAAATATGAAAATGGACAATAATTAATATTATTTTTTGCTTCCTTGAAATCACATTCTTACAGGGTGCACACTTTTTTTCGTTTTCCACGATTTTCCACGATTTTCCAGGATGTATTAAGTGAACCGTCTGTGTGAGAGTGTGTGAACGTGTTTGTATTTGTTTGTATCAGACCTCTTATTTATGTACGGATTAGTAAAACGTTCTCATTCCCCTGTCTGGGCCTCTCGCTAACAGCATTGCATTGTGGGAAGGGGCCGTCCGGTTCGCGAGAGGCGTCTTTGTCCAGAGGTGAATTTGCATGCAGGACATTGGGCCGATCGGGACCAGACGACACCCAAACAACTCAAGCAGAACCGAGACAGCGCCAGACCTCATGCGGAGTGAGGGACACGAGAGACACCACAGCCAACAACTGGCTGTTGCGTACAGACGTCTTATAAACAAT
>JAZGTJ010020976.1:0-10120 GCA_036877575.1 Botia almorhae
GACTTCTGTAATATGTAGTGAATCAGGTATGATTGATATGATTGTCATAGTCAACTTAATGACAACTGACACATGATTTGTTACTGGGGATTCAGCATGATATACTGTAAGTCATGGGCTGACAGAAGAGTTTGTAAACTTGTTCTCTCTCTCTCTTTAACTACATGTTTGCCTCGCTTTCTCTCCCCTCCCTGAAAAAGCACAGGAAACACAATCTTAAAGCCTGCACTAACATGAGGGGAAAGAAACATGCAAGGTTGTATGGGCATGTTTGCAAACTCCAATAAAAGGTTTTCCCACTTCTGTGTAAGGAAACGGAATATCCGACAAATATCCGAAAATCCAACGTTCAAAGCAGTGATAAAGACAATAAATAAGGTTTCTTGTTCCTAAAGCTGAAGTGTTGAATAGCTGTGCCACTAAAAATCACCAAACAGAATTGCAAAAATTATGATTATATATAAATAAGGTTTTCCAATAATGCCTTGGTTAATCAGAGAAACAGACAGCCCCGCCCCAGAATCACACCACTGATTGAGGTAATGTTGCTGTCTTGGTATGGTGGGGAATGCTCAAACAAACACAGCAATGAATAACAAAAATCACATCCTTAAAGGTTTCTAGCCTTTGTGAGTACACTCAAAAGACTGTATACACCCACAAAATCACTCACAGATATAATACCTGTTACACACAAACAGTCCAAATATCCTGCAAAGGGTCAGGAGCTTGTGTAACCTCCTGTGGCTTTATGACGCCATCCTCTGGCAACATGCAGAGCAATGCCAACTGTATAATATTGCCCCATTACAGCACACCGGTCAGAAAAAAACCCACTCAGACAAGCAAACTGATGATTCACAAGTCAATAGGGCTATTTTTACAGTTGAAACAGGAACAAGAAAATAGAAAGGAGAAAATGTTGTCTGCCTCAAGTATGACTCATGCTTGATTCGTTCATTGAGAAAGGCGTTTGTAGGTGGTGTTGTTTATGAAAGTGCTCTGTCAGTAAGCTGTGAAGAACCTTCTATGCCTGAACCCAGCACATAAACACACAAAAAGCGAACAGTATGATCTGAAAAGTGGGTGGGGCACCTTAATCATCCCGTCTTATGAATATTAATAAACTGAAGTAACATTCACAAAATGAGTAAGAGTAAGAGTAAATAATAAGCAGTTTCCTGAAAAGCAAGCAAGTGGGTGCTATCCATATTAGGACTACGAATTTAACAATTTCACGTTTATTTGGTAGACTTTTGGAGAGGTGACAAGTGGGGGCTTGTCTTACACCCGCCCACCTACGCACACACACACACACACACACACACACACAGCAGGACAATCATACTCTGCATGGGATTAAGATTATGAGAGTATGAGTGAGCAAGGAGCAAATGAGAGGGGTATCTACATTTCGTTTTCCACTAATCCGACTTGATTGCAGCTTAATTTGAGGGAGCTGCTGTTGTCACAGCAACGCCTGCTGTTTTAGGAAAGTGAGAAATGCAAAGAACCTTATAGTTCAAGCATGATTTGAATAAATGGAGCATCTCGTTTAAAGAAATAAAGACATTTTTATATGTTCAAATGTCAACAGAAAACAAATTTACCCTTTAAAAGCCTGCATCTTATACCATCTTTGAAATGATGATGACTTGTACACATCTTACATCACAACACATAAAGGGCAAGACTTTGATTACTCTAAACACTTTTAAGTGTAAGAAAGTCCCATATTCCACTACTATGAATGTCAAAAAACACTATCAGTCTAGTCAGAGTTTATCTCAAAGGCACTGGCAGCAAAGATCACTAATTACATACCATTTGTTCCTAAAATCCCATGCTATTCCTCACACAGATGCACTACTGGTGGCTCATTTGCTCTCTGGCTCTTAAACTCTCTGCAGGTGAAACACTAAAGGAATCTAAATGCAGGTCTATTTTTGAGAGCAGTGATGTAACCAGTGTCTCATATGACAGGCGGAGTAACACTGTAGAACCAACATCCTTGTTGTGCTTGGTACAATATTGCTATCAACCAATCAGATGTTGGGGTTAGAGTTTAAAGGTGCACTAGGTGAATGTTAGGGTTAGATTTTCAGGATCAGCAAAATGTGCGTGTGTTATGCATGTTTGTTTGTTTTTGCTTAGAACGACTGCTAACAAAAGCTTTGCCATCTTATGGTATTTCTGCTGTGCCAACCTTTAAATGGCACTCAGTAGACTGCAGTATATTTAAATATATTCAAAACTTTCATTGTAATGGCCAGCACACAGACTGGTCTATTAGCTCCTGCAGGCAAAGACAAATTACTGTATGAATCGTTATTCTGTTTAATTGTTGCTCCCCAGGCTGTTGGTTAACCTATACACAGTGATTAATTCAAACTCTGAGCTGGCAAGCTGCAATGTAAAGTAGTTAGCTGATCAATGCACATCACTAAAAATGGTCATTTATATGCATACAGCGAATCAAACCCCTGGTCAATGCTGGGGATTTTAGTCCAGATGGGTATGAATTACCAGCGACAGAATGTCTGGATCCAGGATAAGGGGACATTGAATGCTGTAAGCTATACCAATGAGCATGCAATGCCAGGCTAATGTAATAGTTCTCTAATTCAGTTTGAGCTGGGAGAAACATGGTTGTTTCAGCTTCATTACATTTTAGCTCTGTATATAGACAAACTGAGACTGGAAGACAGAAATTAGACTGGAAAAGTGAGATTGAAAAATAATTGTTTTTTATTATCAGCAGAAGAATTTGATATTAAAAACTCTTGCTTTAATGACAAAATGTATTTGAGCTGGCATGGACTTTATAAGCTTGCCCAAAATCTGATCCTTTAAGAATCATTTTGTATGCTTAAGGAAATCAGACCTTTCCAACAAAAGGGCTAAAGGTCAATGTCACAAATTTGCCATTTGATTAGTGAATCTTAACATTTGGACACCACTAAGATAAAGCTAAAACCTTCCCATAAAACAATATCACTCATCACAAATTATCATTATGTATTTCAAAACCCTGTCTGATTGGTTGGCTATGGATGCATCCATAACCCATGGCATTCACTGAAAATTTGTTATAGTGTTGTCACACAAACATACAGTCTCAAAATAAATGCATCACATTCAGTGGTGTGCATAGTAATACATTTGTGTGCAAATACACACACACACACACACACACACACACACGTCTGTCATCTTTGTGCATCACACAAGCACTGTAGTTAACAGTGTGAAAATTAAAGCAGCTCTTTGCACATTTGGCTATCACTTCAGTGGCACCAACCATCATAAGGAAGGATACTCAGGGGATTATCAGTACTAAATGGCAATGGTAAGATCCTGGAGAGAGTAGCATCATTCAGGCAGAAGTCCAAAGTGTTTGTATTTCATTTCCATACTTAAGTATTATTTTAAGTTATTTGTACCTAAGTACCTGTGCTTTTATTCATTTAAATTTTCAAAGCAAAATTGTTTAAGATGATTTAATTTATTTTTTCAGTTTTACTAATGACTAAAACGTAAACAATTTTCCCATCTTTCCCTCACATACATTTCTGGCAAAATATCTGAGTAAAACTCTGACACAGCATCCATACAGTCACTATACAGTCCATACACAATCACCATACATTCCCCTAAAACATAATTTCATAATATTCTTACACCTCTTCTCCCAGTCGTTGCCCAACATGCACCTATCTCACGTCCCACTGCAGCTCCACAATCACGTCCTTTGGTTTAATGTCTACCAGCAGCAGGAGAAATGAGTCAACAATTTAGCCTGGCAAACATCCAGATACAGTGCAGTGCCAGTGCTGGACTGACATTGCACAAGTCAAGGAAGGTGCCAGTGTTTGGACTCTGTGATAGACTAGTGTTCAGCAAGGTGTGCCAAACTATACTGACACTAGACTATAATAAAGGCTCTTATATAACACAAAAGGTGTTTGCTTAGTATGTTTTCTCAGAAAACCAACATAGTGAAGAAGTCTTGTAGCCATTTAAAGACAATGTAGGCAATTTTTCCAGAAACATTTTTTGTTGTGCTAGTTGAAAGTCTCTTGATAACATCCTGATAATATTAAACATATATCTTCTGTGGAAGGTGCAGGACCATAAAATGTTCGAATGCAATGATAGGATGTCCTACTTGCCTGTCAAACTATGTGTTGATGTGTTACAGGAGGCGGTGCTCTGAAGGGAGGGTGGGATCTTATGCTTTTAAAGCTAGGTTGCTATTGCTAGCATTTCCAAATTTGTCTTCCCTACCTTTAAATGTTTTAAAGGGATAATTTATCAAAAAATAAGAAAAAAGAAAAATGATTTACTTATGCCATAGAGCTTTCTTTCTTCTGTAGAAGACATATGGAGATATAGTGCATATGATGTTATTATCTTTGAACATATGCCTTGAGAATCAGCTGTAGTCACTGTACATTTTCACTGTATGGAAAACAGTAATGTGGGCATTCTATTATATTTAACTGTATGTGTGCTACTAAGGAGATGAAGTCATACAGGGTTTGAAATACACGAGTATGGGTAAATGAGGACAGATTTACTTTTTGGGATAAACTACTACTTTATTATGTCCAAATAAAGTGATCATCTTATTTCACCATGTTTTATAAACACACTGATTGCTTTAAAACGAATAGCTCATATTATATAAACAACATTCATGTATTTTACAGCCACTTTTGCTGGCTGACATTCAGGATAATAGGAGTGGATGGAGAGCTAGACTATAACATTACTGTCAAATGTGTGAGATTTTTTTGGTCCCCAGAGAAACATAACCACACAAAAAATGAGAGGACAGACTGCTGTGTTGAGTGGCCAAAGCAGATGGAGGTATGAAAACATGCTGTACTTAGTGTGCCAAAACAGACAACAGAAGGAGAAGAGGAGAGAACGAAACAAACATAACAGAGGATGATGTGTAAGAAATCACAGGAACAGAGATAGATAGATAGATAGATAGATAGAGACAGAGTGACAGGCAGACAGATAGACAGACAGACAAGCAGACACTTACCATTGCTGCACCTCTTTCTCTGTAACTGTAAGAGGAAAACAGAGATACTAGTTAGTAGAGCCTGATTGCCACTTTTCATTCAGCCTGTCTTCCTTTAGAATGCTAACACATTTTACAGCTTCATTTGAAGATATTTAGACACTAATTTATCACTTAGCAAACACTTCTTTTGCAGCAGGCTTATTACAGGGGAGTCAAACAGGGTCTGAACCTACAACCACTTAATTGCAGACACAGATCGTTAACCACTAAACTCAGTAAATCAAAAAAAGTCAAACTGGCACTTTGCAGTAATAAGTGGCTATTTTGCTTTAGCAAGAAATAACAGAGGCTACAATACAAAAGAAAAAGAGGGATTTAATTAATGAAGAAACATGTCAGTGAGAGCCAGAAGACTACACTTTATTCGCTTTATTAGCTCTATGTAACACCAGTTGGTGAAATACTGTATACAAGCCAGTGATTTACAGATACTTTAGACCAAGAACAACAAATCCCCTAACAATACAACACATGACTCCCATCTGTACATTTCGAGTTAGCTTTTATAATAGGACTCCTAAAGTCTCCCCTCCAGCAATCTTGAAGAGAATCAAGATTAAAGAGAATCAATACCTGTAAGTGTGGTCCATTATGGGGACAAAACAACTATAGAAATACTTTTGAGAGATCAATACAATATAAAGTATTATTTTACAAAAAATAAACCTGGCATGAAAAATTAACAACATATTGACTGTCAGTATTAAGGTTACATTCTTTATATTTATATTTATATTATTTGTTTAATTGTTATTTGATGCTACCATTTTTTAAGCTTGTGCATTTACATTTACTAAATATTTTTTTTTTACAAAGGAAAGACTTTTTTTAGACGTTTAGACCCAATTATATAGCCTATTGATGGGAAATGCCTAGAGCTGTATATAAGCAAAGATGGGAAACAACAAATTTTGTCATTTTCAATATAAATGAAAGGATACATCATGTGGCTTATAATTAATGATAATATTCATACTGTTTTGCACAATTTGTAAAATAAACAGGATCTGAGAGAGAATTCTTGTTTTAAATTTGCATAATTCTCCTGCTGTGCTTCCTGTTCTCCATAAGCAGCCCAATGCTATAGGGCTGATATATAGCCCTATAGCATATATATATATAGGCAAATATATTTGACTGGATTTGATGTGGGAAACGTCATTTTGGGATTTTGTTTCCTCGTGCAACAGTTGTCATGTTGGGTATGGAATTATAAGGCTCTACATGAACCTATACCCACACAACCCAAGTGCTGGCATAGTACAGTTATGTCGTTCCCAGGAAACAGGAGTAACCTAGAAGCTTGGTAACAATTCTAATAAAAATATACATGTCAAATAAAATGATGCAGTATCCAGCACAGGATGTCAAAAACAGCCCAGCATGGGTTTAGTTGAGATTCTCTGTACTGTCATACAAACATCTGTCTAACTGCAGCTTGACTGGTTTAGGACTGATGACTGGTTGATAATCTGAAAAGTCATCAAGAGTGAAATACAGATGTTTGTGCTGTCACTAAGACAATAACAAATATTAAGTAAGTTGCATCAAAACTGAAAACTTAAAGAATGTTGTGGTTATATGCGAGGAGGGATTTAGAGACTTTCTGCACCTTAGAAAGGCAACACACAGTGTAGTCAACAACACACGGGCCCTGAGTTGCAAGGTTTTAACATCACTGATAATGGAACCTTGCATCTAGAGTTCTATAAACATTCTAGAACTGTCTATATTACCGTCTATGTCGCCTTAATATTATACTTTCAATATTAAAAAACAAAGATTTGATGGCTTCTGTATGTTGCTTCTGTGCTCTACAGTAACATATTTTTACACTTTTCAGGAAAATAAGTTACCAGTGGATTATAATAATAGCTGTCTCTGCATATTAAAATAGGATAGGAAAAATAATGAAACATATACACACACCACTGTATTGTTTCTTGATTTTGTTCAAGTCTGTCTTTCTTATTGTTGTCTAGTTATTTATAAGTTTTATTTACAAATTTATCTTATTATAACTGTGTCCAGGTGTGGCTTGTTTGTCAATTAGTGTGGTTTATTGATGACTATGTTCACAGACTACAGCTCCAAACATTTAATAGCCACTTTCCTTCTGGATTATCTTTCCTGTTAAACGCTTCACATCTGTTATTCATGCTTGCTCATACAACAGCTTTCTGAATTGCAACCGTTTACACATCAGTACCAGAAGCAGCATCTTTAAACAGATGTGTCATTTCTTTCCCAAAGGACAGTTATTTTGTCAAGTATAAGAATGTTCCAGTAATCTGTCAACTATTATCTTCATCCTATTGGATGGAAAGAAGCTGTTCCTTTCAGCATCTGTCTATGCTGAAGACATATGAAGACATTTGTTTCCACAGAAAAGATAATCACACTCTGATACATGCTTACAACTAAAGGGCATGTAGAAATTGTATCATCTCTCAGAACTTGGTGATTGGCTCAAACTCTTTGACGGCAGACTTCTTACATCCAAACGTACTTAAACCATTAATCTTATGGCTTTGTTCACACATGGAATCAATGCAGAACTTTTGCGGTAGTTCTTAAGCTGGCAAATTGCCGGGGCCCTCTTCACACATAAAACAGGCTAGTGAATTTATGGCTATAGCTGTATTTGTGAAACTGCCTGATTAAGATCAACTACCCTTATTTGTATGCAAGTATATTTTCCGTGTTCTGCTGGAAGGAAATCCTGTGGATTCATGCTGGCTTTTGTTGCGCACAACACTTCTAACATTCAATGAATGCCGTTTTTTGTTCCTGCAGCTAAGTGCTGTTTGTACTAAAACCACTAATTGCTGAGAGCTCACTTTATTCAAGTTTTGTGATGTGCCTCATTGCAAAGGCACCAGAAATCATTGTTTGGGGGGGGAATCGCTCAGGCGGGGGTAAACAAATCATCTGTATTTCAAGCGTCGGAAAAAGTGATTTAGAAAAGCACGACGGAGAGGGAAATGACTGACCCTCCAGACATACTCAGACGGTCAAAGTCAGCCACAGCCAAGGCCGTCATCCCAAGCAAGTGTGGGGCCATGGTGCCTCAGTCCATTTACCACGGGCCATACTGGAAGTGTAAAGCAAAGAACTGTAACGCATTTAGACTATATGGCCACTGATATTCTCAAGCAAACTGTAAAGGTCAATTGTATGCAAATCTGCTCAAAAACAGAAAGGTCACAACTTTAATGTGTTTCTCAGTGGATATCGTTCTCTCTAAAAGGAAGCAGACAAATAATTCACATATTAGTAGGATGCCACTCAACTGGCAGTGTTATAAGCCTTTTTATTTCATTAAATCATTCAATCCTTCAATGCCCAGTGCTGTACTGCTTTGAGGCTACAACTCACCAGAGAGCTCCTACAGTAGCTGCGATCAATACAGAGATATATGACCTCCATTAAATAATCCAAGGATTGCTATGAAAATGCCTTCAGACAATGTTACATAACACAACAGAAGAGCAATTCCACATATTTTTAGATAAATGCCATGGCAAATCGTTGTCACTGCATGTTGAATAGGCGAGCCAGCATGCTGGATGAGAAGCTTTTGATCAGGACCTTCATGGCAGAGTGGAACACTGGGGATAGAGAGTATTCTGTCTACACAAGACATCTAGTCTGTATTCATGCACGCTTCCCTTCGCTCTTCAATACCTGTGAAACCCAGTCATGAAGCCCACTCATGAGTAATACACACAGCAGCACACCCTCCACAGCTGTAAAACAAATCAAGCTGGCCTTAAATTTACATAAACATACCAGCGATACGGTGGCTGTAACTGTAGATTGAAACAAATAAGTTACAGTTGAGGGATAACGATGCATATACAGGGTGGGTGAAAAGTAACTAGGCATTAAAAATTGGCTATAGAACTAGTAGTATCACTGGAGTCATGATGAAAACAGTGTAAATAGTAAATAGGATTTAATATTTCCCGCATCAATAGTACAGGCATTGCCCGCAAGAGCAATATCCTAATATCCCAATATCCCAATAGTTCTCAGCAATATTCCAAACAACTTCCTTCAGAAGATTCTATCACCGGCCATTTTCTGGTGCTTACATTAAAATTTAAAGATATGCTTTCATTTTCCTATGTAATAAAGTACATGTACAATTTGTTTCAATAAATTTGTATTACAAATATGAACTTCATTTTAATGCCTAGTTATGTTTTACCCGCGCTGTACTAATAGATCCATATAATAGATTCTACATGGAACTTTTCTTTTTTATATTGTCTGTCCCCTAATTTGATTGGAGAAGCGGTGTTCCAAAAGTGCTGATATTTTTTTATAACAGCACTAGAACTTTTCACTGTTTGTATTGTGCTGCTTTGTTTGTGGTTGAACGTTTGATTCTGGTTTGGCATCTGATGGATTCAAACATGTCACACCAAAACCTAAACCAAAAACTTTAAAATGCTGCAGACTTCTTTTTGTAAAAAAACAGAATCTTAGCTAGCTTGAGCTCATAAAGAGTTGAAAGACATGGAGCAATATAAGAGTAAAAACTTATAAAGGTTACAAACCGAGATGAGAGGAAAACAACAAAGGAGGAAAAAGATAAGGGTCTGCTGAGTAGCGAGAGAGGGGAAGGTAGAGGGCTACATGTATAAATGAGAAATGCAATGTCCTTCCTTGCAAGGCAGAACTGATAAGACCTTAATTACAGTATTTCATTCTATGCTCACAGAGGGGCAATTAAATGGAAGAGAGAGACTGAGAACAGAGAGAGAGAGAGAGAGAGAGAGAGAGAGAGAAAGAAAGAAAGAAAGAAAGAAAGAAAGAAAGAAAGAAAGAAAGAAAGAAAGAAAGAAAAAAGAAAAAGATTTCCAATTCTTTGGAAGAATGACAGAACCATGATGCCCATTCCAGCATGGACACATATTTTCCTGCATGCTGCAATTTCCTGCCCAGCGCCTTTCCATGCAGCGCCCACCACAGAGCTCAACACACAGTGGACACCGTTATTAGGAAGCCATTCGC